>JAHZNA010003958.1:0-20119 GCA_027743935.1 Sinodicranocentrus sp. ZH6 | reverse complement strand
TAACCGCAATCCAAAGAAAATACGCCCAAATCACTTTTCTTGGATGGCGATACCTACACTGAACATTTATTACTGGGAGGAGGAGGTCAAATCCACGACTAAAGCTTTTATAAATGAAAGCATACGCACATCCAACCGATAGCAAGCATATCCACGTGTATTTGTCCATGACAGTTGCTAAAGGGAAATCAAAACTGGATAAATCTTTGAAATATTTACATCCCACTACTTGAGTAGAATCCGATATATCAGTGAGAACTTGAATGTCCCCACGGGTGACTGCATAAACGTTGGGGATTGATTGGAGAATGCTCTCGCCATATTGAATTTGAAGAAACCAATCCATGTGCGGAATTTCTTCTTCAGGAAACTTTTCGCGACGTCCAACCAACGTGATGTTTAAAAGAACTTGGAGGAGTCCCATTACAATTAATTCTGGTGGGTAGCACTGGTGCAGCCCATCAAAGAATAGGGACCTGGCGTGATATTTTTTAACGGATAATGCCATGCATTTTCGTGCCCGAGGAATATCACCAATTACGGAGACAATTAAAACGTGTCGCCCGTAGCCTTTGCTATTGATTTCTTTTGCAGCTCTTTGAAGTTGAGGGAGTGAAGTGAAATCAAGAATATGCAGCTTTGACGACATTCTCAAGCAGAAGTAGCAGTGAATTCCGACTTTGGCATTGAGTTCCGTGAAGAATACAATATTTGCGTGGAATGTGGGCTCACCTGAGCTAAACAAGTGATTTGAGAATCCGTCAATAATATCATTTGTTGGAACTAGACTGGGTACAGCAATGAAGAAAATGACAGAACCGGATGTTCCATATCCAGAAAGGCGAACGACAGAAATTGATTCTTGAAAGGATTCTGTGAGTAAAGTGAAAATGAGACAGTTTGCCCTAAACCTCAAGTGAAATCGGAAGTAGCCATTGTTTAAAGTTAAATTATTGTTTTCATCTTGAATTTCGTCTTCTACGAAGGAAAATGAAAATTGGTCTACTTGGTAATATGTGAAGGTTTGAAGGAAATTCTTTGCGATTTTGGGAATGCTCAAATCCTGGTCTAATTTGTTCTTAGAAGAATTCGAAAATACTACATTGATGAAGCAATCAGACTGTAAAGGACCACTTGGGTGAAATAAGGGGTTACTTAAAACAATGATCGGCAGGGATATAAAAACTGCAGTATAAAAATAAGTTTCCATTATATCTGATGGGATCATTAATCCAAAAGAATTCTACCGATTTATGTTATAGCCAAGGCAGTTATATTTGTGATGGGATTTTTAAAGTAGTTTAAAGAGCAGTTATATACGATGCGCGCTAATATTCTCTGCTGCGAAGACTAAGTTATTGAAGAAAAAAAATCATGAGCAACTCTCAAATTGGACGTGGGTGCACGATGCAACACTGTATATAATTATAATTAATTGTGGATTTCCTGTTCAAGTTTGTAGCAAACCATACATAATTTAATACTCTTACATGTCAAAATAAAAATGCTAGTATAAGTCTAAATGCGTGGGTTTAAAATTATGCGTTTCGTAAATAATTATTTCAGTGAGTTATATATGATGTGCCCTTTTAATAACTATTCCAGAGTTTCCAAGATTAGTTTCATTTCAAGCGAGTTCGCTTGAGAAATTTTAGAGATGGTTTACCTTGTGATCATGATCGCACTTGAAGTATGAAATGATAGTGTTGGTTCTGGTTGATATGTGATCAATGTATTTTAGTCTGAAGTTTTTCGATGCTTCTTTAAAAATAATAATATATTTTTACTTTTAAGTATGAAAGCGAGCTTTAATCGTCAGTTTATGTATCAAACCAGAATTATTCAGATAAACTTTATATGGTTTGGTATATCATTTAATAACTATTGCTACTGTATGTTGATATCTCTACTGTAATCTAAAAAATGTATCTATAACTATGGATTGGATGGACTTATTTTAGATCGTTTATTTAAAAATGTCTTATTATTTGAGTTACGATTGGCGATGAAGTTTTTTTAACTATTAACTTTATTAATAGTCATGTCAGCATAAATACTTCTTAACTTATCATATATTTCTGAAAACTTCGGCCGTCTACCTGGTTCCTCTTTCCAGCAGGATACCAAAATTTCATATCTGCCAAAAAATCAATACACAACACAAAATAACACTCACATATGCTTATAAATACCTATTTAATATCTCGGTTGTTCCATCCTCTTCCCATCTTTCAGAGCTTGTATGAAATCGAAAGTAAAATTAGGATGTTCCATCCATGGAACTCCTCCCAACTCAAATATTTCCCAGCAACATATTCCATACGACCAGATATCAGACTTAACAGAAAAGTTCATATCTACCAACGATTCAATCGCAAGGTGCCGCCATGGAAGAGGTGCCTAAAGATTAAATGTTATAAATGTCACTGGAAATAATTGCAGCAATATTTAATATTAATCTATCAGTTCACATGTGTACCTTATCCCGCTTAACGTAGATGCTATAGTTGTAAAGTTTTCGGGAGAGCCCGAAGTCAGCGATTTTTGCTGTCTTCATATCATTCAGCAGAACATTTCTCGCTGCTAAATCTCCATGCACAACCTATTATATTAATTGAGATGTATAAAGGTTCGTAAAAAAACTTGTCATATTTTTTAAAGAGTCTTTACCCTCCGAGACGCTAAATACTCCATTCCACATGCTATTTCGAATGACCATTTTATCAAATCTTTAGTACATACTGCATCTTCAGATTTTTCTTCCACGTTACTCTCGTGACGCGTCCAGTCTACAAATGTATTTCGATTGCTTCTCAAATGAGCCTTTAGATTTCCCAATAAGCAAATCTCACAAACAATGTAAAGTTTGCCTTAAACCAAATACAATTTACTCAGTGATCTTTTTGTTACTAAATATAAAAGTAGTAAAGTTGTGCATTTCATACGAAGACGAATTTGGTCAGTAGTCACTCCAATAAGCCCCACAACATTTTCATGATTGCCTATAAATGTCATTACTTTCACTTCCGTCAAAAGAGCAAGGAAATGATTCACGTTGCTCAACTCTGGATCAACAGTTTTCACCGCAACAGAAATCAACGTCTCTTCTCCTCGCTTGTTCCTTTTTGTTAGAACAGCTTTGTATACATGCCCATATTCTCCAAATCCCAGAGTAGTGGCTTCCGATAAGTCCAGATCTTCTTGAGGGATTTCAAACTCGTCTCTGCTGTACCGTAAAGCATATGCCATTTCTTTAGGAGATTCAAAAGGGGCAAAGCTTTCTCCCTCGCCGAATTCAAATTGGCCAATTTCTTCATCAGTCAAATTTCTATAACCAGACTGCCACCTTTTGTCTTTTTCAATGTCCTTTCTATAGCGGAGCACGACAGAGCAAACATATAGCCTGTATAAGGTTAGTCCGGGCAGAAAAGTGAAAAAGTATGGAAACTTGTAGCCCATGAATTGAAGAACGTAGTAGTAAATGCAAATTGCTGGATAAGTTGTCATATAGTAGATGGAATAGTACAAGAGAAAATGAGGATTTGGCTGTATGAAGATGTTGAGAAAATAATTGAATTAAAAATTAAACAAGTATTACAACGCTTATTTAGTGCCTGGTTAAAGTTTTACCTTTAAAGATTGCAGGAAGAGAATAATATTTAGAATGAAGCCGGCTACAGTTTGGGCCAGAACGTAACTCCAGAACACCATGCGCACTGGAAACAATCATTCCTACTAAGTATATATGATATTCTTTTAATTTGAAATCGGATACTAGCATATCTTTTGATTTAGAAACTCACGTAATAGGCTTGTGCGATCATGTAGTGCGATTCCATTTCCTTTTAAAGTATTCAGTACGTCGTAGGTCCACAGAGGTGTTCCAAGTACAACCATTGCCTAGGGATGTTGCGATTTGCGTAATTTTAAAATATGTCATTCAAGTATTGATTTGTAAGAAAAACATCTTATAACTTTACTAGTATACTTACAAGTGCGACCATTGCGATAAACCTAAGGACACCGGAGTGGTGCATTCCAAAGCATGTTGGAAAGGGTTCAGATGGAGGTTTCAATTTCGCTTTCATTTTCTTTATCAGAGCACAAGTCCAATGACTTGCGATGAAGTTGTGCAAACCCTCTAATTATAGATTTGAATGATTCAGTTGGTGAATCACAATTAAAAATGATTAGTTGACTTGTCCAGAATTTATATGGTCTCAGACTTACCACTGGTGCCAAGTTTAAAAACGGAATTTCCGAGGAATATAAAGGAAACACTGATAGGGTATAGTTATAATATTTTTATTTGTTGTGGCAGTCGAATCTAACGAAGTAATAATATCTATTTATATTGATATGATTGAACAAGAAATAATGAATACCCAGAATAATTAACCAAACTACCTAGATATAAAACCATTGAAGGAGGAAAAATGGCAAGGACAATTCATTCCATCCACAGCTAGTAAGTATGAGTAATCTCTCATGTCTCATTTAGCAACATTTTGATGCAATAGTGCATGTAAAGCATGACAAATACAAGTGCACAGGATGTAAGAAGAAATTGTTTTTAAACTTCAAATTTAATTCTAATCTTATTTTCTGACTAGACTGCTTTTCATAAATTTATCATGAAGTATATTACAAACAAGTAGCTTACACCACAGTAATATTTGCTCGTAATCAAGAGAAATGTTCTTTTCTTATACGGTAACGTTTAGATAGACTAGTTTCGTAGAAGTATCTAAATGATGTGCCTATATAATACTTCCAAAGAAAATTATTAAAATTTCCTCCTTTGAAATTAAATATATTCAATATTGCTCTAGTCTTTAGTAGGAAAATCCTTGGCGCGTATCAATCACACATACAATATTTCAAGCCAAAACAAACCATCGCAGTAGAAACTTACATGCCCAACAAAATGCAGATTTCTCATACTTTAATACAGTTTTCAACCAAAACCAGCCTTGCCTTAATTAGTCAACCATCTTACATTTTTAGCTTTCTTTATCTGAGCTTAAAAACTAATTCAATAAATATCAACAAAAGCCTCTTCAACTAAAATCGTGTACTTGCACCTTTGCCTTTGCCCCATCCAGAACGTCCGGATATTCCGGAATTACTATCTAAGAGAGAACTTTCAGTTTGACACAATGTTGGTGGTCGGTAAGGCGGAGGTACTACAGGATATATTGCTTTAGATGAAGTACCAGATCCAATAGCCACAGATGTCGCATTAATATTCCATGGATCAAATCTACCATTTGTAGCTAATTGCCGGGCTATACTTGTATATGCCAACTGGGCAGCCTCCTTTACACTAGGGCAACTGCTGCCGTGAACACTATAAATCTGTTCCCTTTCCCAAGCCTTTCTTTCTTGAGTAGTCCATGAAAAACGGGTAGTGACAACTTCCGAGAACATCTTTCCGGTGAATTTAGGAGAATCAGCATCAGTTACAATCGTTTCATGGGCGTTGAGATTCCTGAGAATTTACCAATGTAGGCGCATACTTAAAGTCACACGCATCTTTTGTTAGTTTAAGTATGCTAATTTAACTCAAATAAAATTTGTAAAAATACCATGTCATATTCCTGATTCCAAACTTTTCCATTACTTTTTCCAACGGATATTGACTCAGGCAGTAAAAATGGGAGATGCGTTTATTAAAGTACACAAAGGAATTGCACATCTCATTTCTCGTAGCTAGTCCAGACACCGTTGAGCTATTTGTTTGAGTGTTATCAAAGCTGCATTCTAATCGAGTATAATTTAAAATCAAAATCCCACAAAACTATATTCACTATATAATTGCGTTTAAATATTACTTACGAGATGTAAATTGATCACCGGGAAGAACTGGCACAGGCTTTGGAAGGAAATGTAATTTTTGGAAATTGAAGTCGTAGTTTTCATCATTTTGCAGCCAAGGGAGTTCATTATTACCACGATAATGACGCAAACGATTCTTTCTCGCTGAAGGAGATCAATAAACACGTTGTCAGCGTTTTAATGAATAGAGGTTAAGTCGGCAAGTCAAGTGTTACAAATACTTACTTGTAAGATGAGCATGTGGCATTACGCCAATCACCTCTGTCCCAGGCTCAAACATTCTTTTCGTACAGTCAGGACTACAGTGGCCAACAACGTTGTAATCCGTGGATTGAGGAGGAACCCCAAACAATCCAGTAACACTGTGTCCCATAAACACTATGGAACCATCATTTGGCCTAATGAGAGGGGTAAACTGCAGATCAACCCCGTTTTCCACCAAAAGATCCGAACGAAGTTTTGGATTGTTGTATTGTGACTACAAAGACACAAGAACAGCTTTGTCATATTCAGTGCTCATATTAATTACAGATAACAGAAGATTCGCGGATGCTTTACTCTACCTCAAACATGAAATATTCATTTTCAGTAGCACCAATCGGGAAGCCAGTATCCTCGGGAAGATAAGCACCCTGCATTGTCATTAAGACTCATCATTAGCAAATCCAGGGTAATTTTGGGATGAATGAAGGTATTAATAATGAAGAATCGCATAATTAACTCACCCTGCCACCAACATTCCATACAAATATAATTTCCCGACAGAATGCACTCGGCAATTCATGTTCACCAGGCATGTTACACTCTTCTCCAGGGTGGTTCAAAAATGGTTCGAAAATCAAAGCAGGATCTATACCCGGTGGAGCAGTGCAGCGGTAAACCAGTTGATAATTGACATGTCGACGGGATAACTCATTCGCAAAATATGGCCCAAACTAATTTGTTAAAAAGCGCGCATTTGAAAACCATCCGTTACTATATGGTTTTTAAGAAAATGTCTTAAACGTGGACTTACTCCAACGATATGATTCTTCTTCTTTAAAGATGGACCCTTCACCATGCTACACCAGTAAGACGTATGCCTTGGAGCTATAAGAAATTCCCTTGAAACCCTCCAGTTTTGTAAATAGTGGGAATTGACACTATTTTGGAAAATTTTCTTGTCGAGAAGATAAGCTTTAATATTTCCCTTCGGAATAAAATTTGAAAGGAGAGAACCGTATTCGCTGCTGTTGCTGTATCCCCATAGAATATGAAGCAAATCATTCTGTAAGAAAATAGTATGAATAAGTATGTATAAATCAAGGACGAACGTAACAAGTGATAAACAAAGGAACTTAAATTAACCAAAATTCTTACTGTGATTCTCAAATCCTGATCATCGCAAGTATCCAAATTTCTCACTACGCTAAACACCATTTTACCACCTAATTTTTGTGCATTGACAATTCTCCAGTTTTGCTCATTGTCAACCCTGAGAGAGCTATTAGTGATTCCGTACGTGTCCTACAATGCAACATAGAGTATCGATTAGATCTTTGTTACTTCGATGATTAAGACAAACTTACTGGAAAATTGATGTTGATTACTTACAATAATATAAGAATTTCCAATCCCAGATCGGAACCCAAACACGGCGACATCAGCCCCTTCCACCTGTCCCTTCTTAGATATTCCCAAAGCAAGATGTCCACTTACTTTAGCAGTTATGTGAAAAATAACAGAATTCGTATTTCGATCTACATCCCATTCCAATGTATAACCTGCAGCAGCATCCAAAAGCTGTTTCTGCTTCAAATGAGGATAGTCTGGAATGCTGTTTGAGATTGTGGATACAGTTAGCGAATCAGGGTCTGAGAGAATCCCGGAGAAGTTTATGATCAAAAGAATGGAAGGCAACAAACTAAATGGCGCTTTCATTTTGACTGCCATTTTCTGAACTAAATTATGATAACCACGAACGTAAAATGATAGATTTCTTCTGAAGCTTTACTCCAAGACAAGCTGGTCTATTTATAAAACAAAATTAGCACGAAATATTTTGCACCTTCATTCATGGTTCACATTTCTGGCAAGCAGAAAAAAATTGAAGCAACGGGATACACCCTCAGGTAACGAAGCGGAAATTGATGCCCTTTAAGATTAGATGCAATTTGTAGTATTTGCATGTACTTAAATCGTTGAAGCCCACAACTAGCTGTGAATACCACTCCACTACGAATAGTATGAATACCTAAATCAACTGGAAAATATTTTGGGATAACATGATCACACAATGTGCAGAATGTGCTACATTTATCAGGAGGTAATTAAATCCCAATTTATTTCCGAATGCAAGCTATAATACAGTCATGCAAGTTTTAGCGGAAATACTCTGTTCCTTAATTCCTTCCACATAATCAAAGACAGAGGACAAAAAAAGAAATGCTCCGTAGATAAATAGTTATCGAAGTTCTGCAAATTCTTGGCTATTAACTTTAATTGTACACAAGTTTTCTTAACCTTGCAGTCGTAAAGGATCCAACTTTGTCGAAAGAGGATGGTTAGTGCGATTAATAATAAAAGACAATTAAAATAACATGACTTGACATGTTTAGGAAGTGTAAATGCTACATCGAATGTAAGAATACGAATTGGATAAATATTATGGATTACAGAAACCACCCTTAGTCATAGTCATAAGGTGTTAATTCATCCGGCAATAAAGGTTAAATCTCCCATGATCGTTATCATATCATTCCAACATAACATTTGATGATACCAAACCACAGACATTAAGGTATAAGCAACATTCAGCACTACATTCATTTATATATAAAACCAAGATGCTTTACTGAATGCTTCACTGCACCGGTAGTACAGATCCTACCTAAATTCATGATTACAGGAAAACGCTTTGAGTGTTGGAATTAGTCTACTGTTGATATGCGTTTACGAAATAATTGTACAAATTAGTGTTGTTTTTGTACCTGGAAATTGCAAACTTGGAATATATTGCATTTAATTGAAAAAGGTCCATAAAGAATCAGTCAGTTAAGGACAGGACAGATATTTACTCGAAGCTTTAAACCTCTTATCCTACCAAATAAGAGATAGTTTCTTGAGCACGAACGGATAAATCCCCAAAAAAACAATAAAATCCTCTAAAAATTATAGCTTTTGTGAAGTACAGGCACATTTGATAAAGGATCTTTAAGAATAACATTCTAAAATTTTCTGGTAGTCAAGTTCATCAACCACTCATACTTAAGCGCAAAATATCGAACTACGATTAAGCCATTATCAAAGTCTAAAATGAATACAAGAAATATCCCTAAAACTACAAACTACGCAGCTATTTAAGATGATTTGTACTACTGCACAAAACTTGTCATAAATCGTAAGAAATATAAAACGGTGGATGGGCACTTCTACGAGTTCAAAAAAACATGTAGCGTTTGAAGTGCATTTAACGCTGCGTGTTCCATCGCTAGAATTGAAGTTTCAGCTTTTCCCAAACAAAACAAGATAGGAAACTTTCCAGAGGAAACAACAGCTAAACATGTTTTCCCGTCCTCATCAGAACCCATTTCACTCAAATCTATTTTGAACTTCTGTTCAATAGCGAGTCTCTCAAGAAATTTCATTCCTTCAATGCATCCTAATGATCCCTAAAATATACGTGTCAAAATATATTAAGCAGAAACAACTTTTCAATTCTGTAAGAAAAAGATTTCAGCATTTTGTAAATTGGCTAAGAATACCTTTAGTTGCTCAATTAACGGCCCTTTACGGCATTTCAAGTCAGCTATGCAGTCCTCAGTTCGCCAATCGCTTTCTGCTGTGGCATCTCGCTTGGCTACAAGTTCGTACGATGTGTCTATTAGATTAAAATTAGGATTTTCTTTCATTGCTGCTGCAAATCCTTCAACTTTCATAATCAACAGATCTTCCAGACGTGTATAGGCAGCACTGGCAGCTTTTCTTTTAGCATCTTCTTTTGAAATACGGCTAGCCCTGGTTTCACACATTTCCGATCCTACTTTGCATTTCACAACATAAATTAATGTATGCTGTTGCTCAACATCCTTTCAACAAATTAAGATTCACAATCATTAGCTAATCATCATAATAATATTAATAGACTATTTCTTTCCACTCCAAAAACTTTTCGTACCTCATACTCCACCCATATTTTCAATTTATAACATAAATTACGAAGAGCTTGGATAGCATCGGTTTTTACTCTTGGTTCTAGTTCTATATCAGTAGGTGAGGGGACAGAAGGGATCTGCAAATCCCTGATTTTAAACACACTACATGCCTGTTCAGCTTTGCTCTCATGCTCATTCTCTGCATAAAAAATATTTACAATTAAAATCAAATAAAACTCTCTTTAAGCAAACCCGGGTTAGGATATTTACTATAGTTGTCCAAAGAAATGTAAACTAGTATTTTTGATGTTCGTAAAAAACTACATGATAAGATGACAACATATTTTATCAATTTTAACCGGATTTACAACCCAAGCTATTAAAGTATTAAAACAAACGTAGCCATCTACCTTCGGCTCCTGAATAACTATTGCGAATTGCGTACCTCTACCCAAAACAAAACTGAAAAAATCATATCACACCATTCCCACCTTCTATTCCCAAAGATTTCTCTCCAGTTTCAACATTCTCTAAGGATTCCAGCTCTCTAGCCCGCGTCAACTTTTCCTCTGCAGCCGTTTCTAATTCTGCAAACGTTTTTGCTAAAGACTTAATAAAATTATTTAAAAAAGCATATAACACACATATCCCAAGAGCATAACTCATACAGCAGTTTACACTACACATACCTGAAAAACCTCATTATCAGCAATGACACGCGTCGTCATAAGCCGTCGACCCCTTCCCCGACCTCGACCAGGTTTTGAACCTTGAACCCCATCATCACCACTATTGTATGCCATTTTTTCAATCCTTTCCTCTTTCTATCATCAACGCCACTTCAAATCAAATAACTCAGATTCGAAAACTTGCATGTCATCAAACCCTCATTAAACTACTAACATTATAAGGTCATCCATATTCATTCACAATTCTTAATCACAATTACACAAATCTAGCTAATAAAGCACCACCCTCGCAAACTAGCAATTAATGTACTTATGACTAACTATTGATTGGTATATTGACCAATTCTACAAAAATACGAGATTCTGTCTGGTCAAAACATTTCTACGACCATTCCACCTACGCATTGGACACATAAATATATTGTGCCGTCTCACCATCAATTGAAACGGAACATTTGGGACCCATCCATCATATCAATCCCAAATGAAGACTCTCTGGGATATATACACGTTCATAAACACAGCAGCTCTCTGAGAATTTACGTAGTATAGTTGTGATTGTGATTCCCACCTACCTCGAGTCGTCGGTTTTTACCATTTCATATGCGGCATTACACACCCCCAAGTTCTCCCCAATTTGATTTCTTCATTCTCTCAAGTGGTTACTCTAATTGACACAGTATTCACAGTAAACACACACATTGACTGACATTTTACCTTGTAACATGAGAATAATCATCTTGTAACTAGTGACCATGCATGATAAACCAGCCATAAAAGTAGAATTATTGTTGGTCCTCTCAAGTCCTCTCTCATCATTTCATTTTCTCATATATTGCACATTATTTCAAATAGAGTTTATTTTACAGCCCACCATGATAAATGCCTCGTGGCTTTATCATCCTGTCAGAAAAAGGTACATAAAAGGTGATAAATTTTGTACCCTACCAATAGCACAAAATGTGGGTTAATTTTGTAAGTGTTCAAAAACAGAACGAAAAAGTATATAGGTTTTTTTGTACCTTGAGATTCTAGCACGATTTTACGTAATGTTGGCATTGTACACATTTTGTGAATTTGGGAATATAAGAAGAGCTTGCATCATTTTTCTCATTTGCATTCCTCCAAGTGGGTGCATTTGTCATGACAGATTTGTGAGGATTTTAGCTGTGCAAAATTGTCACTTTCTTTTAAATGTGTTTTATGACTCAAGTACAAAAGAAGGTTCGAACAAGTGTAATAACTATTGAATGCCAAAAATATGACACACACAATATGAGTGAGATGAGGATGAGACACATGAGTAGATGCAACTCTATTTTCATGAAGTTTGGCCCAAAAAATTAGAAAGAAATTAATAACGCACGTTTTGATAATCACCTTTCATTTAATGGAATAATAATATGTGTACATTTTGATATGTGTGTGACCCTTACGATTATATCTTACAATGACTATGATTACGCTCTGTAAATTACCGTCTCATCAGAATAACAACAACAAACACTTAATTACTTTTAACTAAAGAAATTAAATAGGGAAAAAGTACAAGCATATGTTTTTTCAACTCTTCATTTACATAACGAATTCATGGCAATCGTGTGAGTGATGAGGTTATTAATTAGTCATCATTCATCAATATCGTGATATTTCTTTTGCTAATTAGATCCCCGGCGCTTGAAAGTTGTCATGACTTCTCGGCCTGTAATTTAACCCATCACCGGCGATGAAGGAGTTCAAAACGAGATTTCCAAAACCTCCTGCATTTTGTTGATAGTAGGGATTAGAGCTCTCTGCAGTTCGGAAGCGACTTGGAGGTGAGGCAAGAATGTTGGAAGTGGTGGGAAAGCGAACGAAAGAGTTTGGAGTGCGAACAACTTGAGATTGAGATGATGGTGGTCGAATGGCAGGGGCTACGGCTGGACTAAATAATTGAGTATTTCTGAAGGGCTCATTGGCTTCGTTTTGTTGTTGTTGAGGGCTGGCACGTAGAAAGTTGTTTTGTTGCTGGTTCAAACGGAAAGGGTCAAGGACGGGAGAGTTTACAACGTGGCTGGGCATGATAGCAGGCTGGAAACTGGTTGGAACCTGGTTCAAGACAGAATGGAGGACTTGGGGACTGGGACTGGCGAGCTTGACCGAGTTCTCAGGAAGATTTACTTTGTGAAGGGATTGAATGTAGTTTCCGGAATTTGTGTTGGGAACGACGTTGTCAGAAATGGAAGGCTTAACTTCTTCAGTATGTGAGGATGTTTGTGGGGCAGGAATAAGCTTGTTGAAGATGTCCCCTTGTTTCTGGGGTTGATTGGGTGGATTGCTATCATAAGCTGGTTGGGAAGCAACTACGTATTGTGGAGGGTTTTGTGGAATGAAAGAGTTCTGGAATTGTGGCTGGACATAAACAGGCTGTTGATTTTGCTGTTGATACTGAGCTTGAACATTGCTGGGTAGGATAGAACTGGAGAAACTGACTGGAGGAGCAGAAATAAATTCGAAGGTAGGGGTTTTGATCTGCTTCGCAACTTGATGTCCATTAGCATGTGAGCTATAGAATTGCAATGGGATGGAACCATGAACTCCTTGTGGTGGAATACGGGCATGTCTGGCTTCATCATTGAGACTGCTGTACTGATATATGATGGGATGACCTGTTGTTGTTGAGGGTGTTGGAGGCGCAGTGCTTGTTGCAACTGGCGTAGTCACAACTGTTACAGGGCTCTCTTCGGAATAAGTAACAGGTGCTGTATAAGTTGAGGTGGTAGTTACGGTGGGGATCGGGGAAGAAACTTGGTTTACAATTTGTGCAATACTGAGAGGAGGACGACTTTCATTAATCCTGTTGGTAGTGGTGGTTGTCGTTGTAGTTTCTAGGATTTGTGGCTGTCTCACAACTGGAGCTGATTGAGGGAGACTCTTTTCCGTTGTACCTCGAGAAATTTGACTTAAATCAAAATCCTTAATGCTTTCCCCACCCTCTAAAATTTGTTTAATTTCATCTCCATTCTCTCCATTCAACAAAGCGTCCAGATCACTTTGCCCCAATTCAATCACTTGTGGTCCTCCCGGAGTGAGAGACTTTGGGGGTCCAATTTTTCCACTTGCAATCAATTTCTCAATTTGACTTGAGTCAAGTTCAATAACTTTGGGACCAGTAGCTGGGGGAGATGGAGTAGTAGTTGCAGTTCCATTGACGCGAACAACCTTTCTCCTTTTCATCATTGTTCTCCTCTTCCCACCAGACCTTACAACTTGCGGTGTTTGTGGGGCTTGCTGCTGAGCTAAAGCAATAGAACCTGCTGGCACTGATCCATTGTCATCAACTTGAGAAGCAGAGGAAGAATTCTTAAAGAAATTCTTAAAACTCTTGAAAGCCTCTTGAGCAAGTGGGCCATGCTCGTCATTTTTCATTTGAGGTAACTCAAAGTCATCCAAATTCAAACCTTCCGAGCCGTCAAAGCCCACTGTCAACACTTGCGTTTTTAACCCTGGCTTACCAAGAGCAGAAGAAATTCCATTTCTAAAATCAATTTCCACAATTATGTAGTTAATTTTCACAACTCCGTTTTTACAAAAAATAATAATCTTTTCCTCACGTGTCAATCGGCAAAGCCTTAACATTTCCTAGTAGCTTATCCAAATCAAATTGACTATCCAATCCAAGATCCTTAGGGTCTACCAGTTCCACACCATCAGGTAAATTGTGTTCTAATGCGTTCACACAACTTCCCACTAGCACCTGAAACATTCCACAAAAACAAAATCTAAACCTGCTACACCTTTTTAGTAAAATATTTAATTAACTTATTAAACCCACCAGGAGAAACAAAAATTTCCAAATTATTCTTCCGCTTTCCCCCATCTTGTCTCAATAAGCTTTGGTTGACTATTGACTTTGAACTCTTTTTTTATTCCCACACTCCGCTTATCCTAATCCCTGTCAACCCCCAATTACTCTTTAATGTCACTATTGAAAATTTTCCTCCCAAGTTGTTCATTGACCAAACAACCTAACAATTTTGAAGAGCACTCTAGAAAAAAAATACTTGAGCTCTTGTGCACACACACAACTAAAAAAAATCCCATTCACCCACAACAATTTCTTCAAATCGGCAGTGTGATGACGGTCGTGTCGTGACCGGGAGATGATCACAGCAAAAGTGGACACTTTCGATGAGCACGAGCACTACCAACTCTCACATCCCAATCCAATGGTCACCACTGATTGTTGTGTGAGCAAGCAAGCATAAAAAATTGAAAAAAGATTTGCATCCATCTGCATCCCTATTACATTAACGTCACCCTCATCATCATCGTCATCATCATCATCCAATAATCGCCATAATCTTCTTCGTCATACAGTAACCAAACTTTGTAAAAGGAAAGGGACACCATGAACAAAATAGAAAAGCAAAAGCATCAAACAACCAAGGCAAAGCTGCTCACATCATCATCTCATTTCTACTTTTTCAAATCTGTCTGTGCAAGATCACTGGCAGTGCATATATATCACACCAACCACTACCACACAATGTGTACAAAAGCAATAATAAATATTAGCATAGAATATTGGTTTCTTGTGAGCAAAAATTCCCATCTACTTCGTCTTACTCTTTGGGAAATACCACATGGTTTGATATATAGCACATATATAGCTCAATCCTATGGTATATCAACAATTTTTTCTTATACAATTTTTCTGTAGTCTCCCTCGTCGATTATATGGGCTGCTTCGGAAAGCTGATCAATCACCATGAAAAAAAGAATTATTATTATTATCCTGCATTTTTATTTTGACAAGCAATCCCCACCACAAAAACACCCTAAGAAAAAAAAATCGCATATATATTTTTCAGACAGATGGAGATGAGTTTTTGAGGGGAGAAGAATGCTAGGCATTTATTAGATTACATGGTTGAATGCATTATGATAATTATGAAAAGAGAGGAGCACAACAGTAATGCTCATTTCTCTTTGCACATCTTCTCTCACTTTTTCTTCTTCCTTCCTTTACAAAACATCCTTCCTTTTATTCCTCTGCATTTTCATGCAAATCCTTTTAGCTCACAACTAAATATCCTATTTCAATGTTGGACATCTCATGTATCAGTGCTAAACTTGTAGATTGTTTTCGATAATAATTTTACATAAGATTCCTCTGCTAGAGCGAGAGAGAACCGCTAATATAAATTACGTTTTGATAGGACAACAACGATGCGTAATAAAATATTTTTTTACTCTAAAATGTGAATTTATTCAAATGACATAAAAATGCTTGAAAAGGGAAGCGAGCGAGTTAAGAGGATCCTGTTGTGTTAGTCCTGTTTGTTTTTTCTCTCTGATTCTTTTACAGGCGGAGATGAATGAATGAATATTATTATATTAGAAATAGGCACTAAAAATTATAGTGCATAAATATTGTTAGGAGTCTTTATAGAAATATACTTGTGATTACATGACTGACAAGTTATGCATTGGTGCAACAAGTGTTGCAGAGATTGCATACAAAATCAGCTACGCTTATTGAACTAACGCGTGTTGCGAATGGGGATGACGAAAAAAAGAGAAAACTTGACAGCCGTAAATACACACACCACACAGGGATGCGGTATGACAAGATATGATATGATGATGATGGCAAACCACAAAAATGAAGTTCAGAGATGATAGAGATGAAACAGTGGGAAAAGATTATTACCAATTTTCAAATCTCTTTTACAGTCCCTATTGTCAAGGGAAATTGCAATTGGCTACGAGTATTTTAAGCAAATGTCATCATCACCACCAGACACGTCGTCATCATCAAAAGCCGTTGACTGACTGAGCACGTCTTTTCCATTCTTATTTTTAATTGTGTAATGATAAAAATCGATAATGATGTAAAAAGAGAACGAATAAAAATTGCTTTAAATACTTTTTATGTCTGCAACCTCCCCCTGCCTTTATTTTTCATTGTTTCACTCACAAAATATTATCTCTTTCTCTTGAAAAATTCCTTTTTGAAAGGTGCACACGCTTCTTGTGTGGAAACGGAAGTGAATTGAGCGTAAGTAATGTCACAGTAGGAAAAAATATTTTTGAGAAGAAAACCGGTTTGGGATTTGTACTGCTTCTTTTTTGGTAATCTGTGTGAAAAAAACTCCCTTTTAAAAATACATGACAGAGTGCAAGCTTATATCATCAGGGTGAGTGCACCTGTGAGCTAAACATTCCCTTGAGTCATCGTACCTTGTGCCCCTGTCAAAATGTCAAGCTCACGCTGTTTATCTGTTTTCCACTTCCTTTTCAAAATATACACTGCCGCAATGTCTGCTACAGTTGGTGGATTATTTTAAAGGGAAACGAATGATCTTGTATACAGAGAATCATTTTCGAATCATCACTTTAAAAGTGTTCTCTTATAATTTGAGAATCTCCCTCAATATTTCGTAACTGTAACAAGAAAAAAGAAACACATTTTCGAACACTCTCGCGTGTATTTACATTGGGAATTTTTAAACGGGAATTGGAGGAGTGGAGCAAATTAGGTATGTGCAAAACGTAACACTCATGAATAATGAATGAAAATGAGAAGGGACACCTCGAAAAGATTTTTTGTTTGGCACATTTATCAACTGAGTCAAGCCAGTCACACAAGTGAATTCATGAATGAATGATGATAGTGTTGATATGCAACAGTGTATCTGTATCCATAATACTCGCAGATATGTGAACTGCGCCAGACGAACGAGTTTCACTTTCAAGAAACTCGCATTTCTTATTGGCATTGTTTCCTTCTCTTCCGCCGTCTCTTCTTCCTCAAAAAATTGATTTGCATAATGGGCATACCTACGAACTATGGTATGACTTGAAAGGATATCAAATCAAGGAATTTTATTACGCCATCAGAGTGGGTTACGTGGCAGAGAAATGGGAAAAAACCTCATTTGCATGACAGTTTCAACAAGGAAAAATATTTCGACGGGATATGTCTACAATGTTAAATGATACTCTCGGAAAGAACGAAATGAAGGCAGTAAATCAGAGCTCGTGGATGATCATCATCATTAAAAGGGATGTAGTACATGTCATATCGATAGCAATTATCAGAGCGAAATAATAATTTCAAAAATTCACTTGCATCATCATCATTTCATTTGGTGGTTTATAAAGATGAGTGGGTATGAAGAAGGGAAAATTAATGCCTTAGGTAAACAAAACAATTTCGAGCATGATGTACGTCTGTAAAAAAGAGCGTGTTGACTGGTGTTGAGTTTCGCAAAAAAAGTAGGGAAATGTGTTTCTCAAAATGAGTTCCTCTTCAGTTAAGGTACTTGATGAGAACCTACGTATGACACGATTTTGGGCGACATATAATATGTGACTATATATTTTCTTTTAAAATGTACTTTTCTTGCCTTATGGCCTTATCCAGTTGATGGCTTGGCTATGAAACGGCAGTTATGTTAAATATTAAATATTAAAACGCGTCTTGAGTTCATTATCAGACGGGAAATTTTGCGGACACCAGGCATTTCCATATACGTCATATTATCTTATTCTGTAACGTAATATGTTTTGAACTTGAACATTATTAGTTTCGTAATATCAATAACTGCTTGTGAAAAAATATTAATTGTCAGGAAATCAATCCCATCATGACACAAATAACCACAACCACCACAGCAGCACTTGTCATCCTACAATCCTCATTGCAATTTGTGGTGACTCACGATGAAAATGGCTTTTCCAGAGAAGGATTACTAATTTCAATAAGGAAGTCCTTTAGAAAACTTGTCTAACTTACATACATGCATCGATTGCACTGTATCATAATAAGCCATCATAGCGAGTTAAAAATTAACATTAACAAAAATCCACTAAACGCGTACTTTACCTGGTCAGGTTAATTACATATTAAAAACCAGTCGTAAATAAAACAAACTTATATTATTTTCGAACCATGTCAGCTTTAGATTATTTTGAAACAATTATACTTGCCCCCTCACCCGTATCCATTTGCGCTACAGAGCCAAGATTTTGTTTGCAAAATACAACAATTTTGCGCATGCGAGGAAAAATATTTAGCTTTGGGGACGTTTACACAGTGAAATCCGAAGAACCTCCTCATCCTGTTTACTTCCAGTGCGACTCCTCAAATCAGACCTTCCGGAAAAAGAGATTCCTCCAGGATTATGAAGGAAACCCAGTTGTAAACTTTCACAAGAAGATTCTCTCGCTAAACAATGAATTCATTGTTTTTCGCGGAAAGTCTTCGAAAAAGTTGTGCACGTTCTCGGCCAACTTTGGGAATATGTTAAAACTCAAATTAACAACTGATTTTAAAGATATCATTACTGGAATGCCAAGGCGTGTCATTGTGAAGGGGGATTGGAGCCAGAAAAAGTGTATTGTTTACAATGGAGAACCGCAGTTTGGAGGAACACCAGTGGCAAAAATATTCCGCCCTTCTTCTCCCCGCACGTATAACGGGACAGATGACTATTTCATTCAAATTGCTCCAAATGTCGATATCGCGCTAATGGTCACCCTATGCATTACGGTGGACTCCATTAACCAGCAAAATGCACCTATCAAACAAGCCGCAAGTAGATTGTCGCCGTTTTAAATACGTTATGTAAATTCAAGATCCGTTTCTTTTGATGGTTTTGTAATAAAGGTGTACATAAGGTATTCAATAAACTTTGTTATATAAATCCTACAAAATATAACATAAATGCACAAGAATACAATTTGTAATACGTACAAATAGATTAGTATTGAATAAATGACATCTAGTCTGACATCTTACATTGAATAAATATTTCTACTTCTGGTTTATGACATTTTTTTGAGTTTCGAGATACGAAAACAAATCTGGATTGAAATAATTAATGTCACTTGTCACGTGTGATTTTTTTCATTTACAATTTGATTCTAATGTGGCGATTCATATTCATATTCAAATGAGCATAAGACTATATTGACATATGCCAGCAAAACATGTGGTACACTAGTGTTTTAGTACACGAACACGAACATGAATAAATATGAGTTTTATCTTATCTTAAACTAAATTTCATTTCTTTACCATAAAGTAGAGCATTTTTAAGAGTTGTGGTAGGACAGGAGGAAGAGGAAACTTTGAGAGAAAAACACAGGAAATTACTATGACTATGACCTTCAGCAACGTTGAACGTGTTTTCCAAATTACGATAAAAATCAAATAACATTATATTTAATAAAAAAGACAAGTCAACATGTTTTGCAATAATTTTTAAGGTCTGCTTAGGAGTTCAGTTTAGTTTTCCTGATCAAATTACCTGTTTCTGATTTCAGTTATTGAGAAACATTTTAAGGAATTGGGGATTTTACTACTCGATTTTATACTTTGTAAGTTTGGGGTAATGGAGAAATTCAATGGAAACATGGCTTGATTTGAGTAAAAAACTTGTGACTGTGACTAGTAAATATGTAAATGAA
>JAHZNA010003957.1:0-12278 GCA_027743935.1 Sinodicranocentrus sp. ZH6 | reverse complement strand
CATACTTAAACAAAGGAAAATGCTATCCACACTTTCACACGCTACACATACAACATGCATTCATGATATTCTTCATGCATTATGAATTTTCCCCCGGTCCTGGATTTGAAGATAAGTTCAATAATTTTTCTGAGGCAAGAATTATTTTCTTCAAAAGGTAGTTAATTAGTTACCTCCAGAAATCTGGATATTGCATATGCAAGTTTGATCCTTTCAGCATATATATTCCAGAGAAATTTATCGTCTGAACTAGCCTTTCTAGTGCATCAAACTGTAATAAATCTCGTAATTGTCGTTTAAGATGTACGGAAAATTTCAGTTGGCGCTAAGCTGAAACGACTGGTTTTTGCTAAGTACTTATCTTAAGTGCTATTAAACTTATAGTAAGCGAAATTTTGATTAGTTGGCATAGTCGTTGGTGCTATTGTCTGCTGGTGGTACTAAACTTTATTAATGTGTTGCTGGGATTCACGTGTGTTCATTTTCAGTCAGTTTCGGATGTACTCGTAAAGATATATCTATAGATGCAGGTCAAGCAGCATGATACAATCGATAGTTTCACTTCACGGTTATGCCAGCAATAATAATGTTTTGCACCGTAATGAAATGTGACCTCTTTGATATTTTATTACTTTTTACGTATAGCAATCCATGATTGAGTAAATTGACACGAAATTGGTTTACACCTAATATACATACAAATGAACAAAAGATGAGCGCTTGAAAGATTCTACAATATATTAAATTGCTTCTTGAGTTCCACCATTAATTGCCAATCTCCTTTCTGAAAATCATTCCTAAAATAAGCCTTGCAAGCATCAATGGACTCTCTGGAAATCTAATTCACAAAACATACAAGTAAACAATTGAGTATAATTTAATAGGTCAAACTGAATGAATTGTCTATATTACTAATGAAAGTGCTATAGTTTCTGTTATTGTGTTTTTAAGACATAAATTACCTTAGACACCAACAAATCAGTGACTTCAAAATGGCGCCCAAGTAGTTTTGGGCTTTCACCTGGAATTGGTTCGATTCTAATACAAACTTCTTGACCTTTTACAGCCTTTTCCACCTGTTTGTGATTGACCTCAATACTAGTAACTCTTCCGATCTCTAAGTTCTAAATAGAATTGTTTTATGTCAATTTTTGCGAATAGCGAAGCTGTGAATTTCTAACAAATACTTTGTACAATCATTTATAAACAAACCTCTTTGCTGGGTACACAAAGGGGAGTACCCTCTTTCAGTATACCAGCCTCTATGTTTATTCCAACAACGATCGGATTTCTTGTATTGAAAACAAACTGAAAATTCAAAACAGTATTTCATATTAAAAATTGTGCTTGACGAAAGTAGAACAGCAAATCGAAGCATAAATTGATACCTGCGGAATAATTTTTAATTTGCAGGGAAATACGGCAACGTGTTTAAATTCGTCTCTTTTCTTGGCTTTAAGTTCATCTTGGTAAGCAATAAATTTATCAAATAAGTGATAAATAATATCTGCCTGTAAATAGAAAAGCATGTAAATTCATCAATAATAAAATCGAAAACCCTTACGACAACAAGCCCTCGGCTAGTCTTGCTGATTGTGAGACACTTATATTTGTAAAACACATACCTGGAAAATTTTAACCCCCACGTGATCGGCAAGATCTTGGGCATCTCTTTCAATTTTGACATCAAACGCCAAAATGGCTGCATATCTAAAAGAAACAATATCATATGAATCATTACATTACCGTTTAAACTTTAGTATCAATACAATACATGAAAAAATAACTAAGGACTCACTGGCTTTCATGCTCTAGCATTATGGAAGCTTTCATAACATCCTTCTTGACAACTGGACCAATCCGTATGCCCGAATACTAAAAAAATAAGGTTAGTATTATACACAAGCAGCACATGCACGACACTGTAGTACCGTGGACAATTATATACTGTCATTTTCACGCTTTATAGAATATATGTAGTTATGTACGGCCACGTGTTGCCTAATTCTATCACTTTTGTAGTCAATAGGAAAATGTCAATTCACCAGCCGATTCACGAACTAACGAAGAATGCAACGATCGAAAATCTGAGTTTCAACTTGAGGTGGTAACTTTAAATTAAATTAACTCTTTTTTGAACATTTGTTATTGTTCAATTAAATTAAGCTTGATTTTTTATAGTAAAATATTTTGTTACAAATATTATACCATCTGTGAGCAAGATTCACTTAAAGAAATTAAAGAATTTTAAAAACGGCTGCAGTTGGCACATTTTAAGGAAATTAACAAAACTTGGAACAAATACATAAAACTTAATAAAAAATGCATTTGCTTTGTATAGGAATAATATCCCCTACCGCTTAGAGAAGAGGCATTCAAGGAAAAAAATTACAGCGGGTGATCCATGCAAACTAATTTAACTGAAAATTACCACTTCAAGCTGAACCTCAGGTTATCGATTGTGATCATTCCTTGTGAGAGAACTTTATTTGCCAATTCTTGCATTTGTTTCAGATTAGCTTAAATTTCGATTTGAGACTGAGCTCCAAATTCAATCTCTGAAGTTAACCCAAACATATATTTCACATCAAAAAAGTTAATTTTCTGTCAGTCTACTCGAGGTCTTGAAGATGTGTAAATCTATTTAGGCTTTGTTTCGGGAAAATAAAGAATATAAACTTACGGGAATGCTGGATGTACGCAGAAATTCTAAAAGGGCTTCCAATGATCCGAGTGTGGACGCTTGAACATATACACCACGATCTTGCACACGGAATGAGCTAAGGACATCCTTCAGGTCTTGTATTACCTCTTGTTTGCATAAGTCTACTTCGTCAGATTGTTTAGCAACCAAAACATTCATTCCAGCTATTACGGTATCCAAATCTTTTGCCGTGACTTTGACTCCGATAGCGCCATTGATTTCTTTGTATTCAATATAAGTATTTTTAACACGAAGTTCCTTCATTGGCTGCGGTGTAAGTAGGGAGCGTATTTGTGTTACTATTGGTCCTTCGGTTCCAGGCAGAATTAGCGTTTCTCCTTCTCTGAGTGTTCCATTGATAAGAATAACGTCTATTGTTGGTAGGTCCTTTGGAACTTCTACTGTAGTATTGTTTGCATCAGCTTCTTCCGAGCCAGATTCATCAGACTCATCTTCCGAACCTTCTTCATCTTCAGATAACTCCCCAGTTTTTTCGCCTTCTGCTTCATCACCTTTAGACTTATCATTTTCAGTAGATTCTTGTTTACTGTCTTCTTCTTCAGACATTTCATCCCAAGCATCCTTGACTTTTTCTTCCTTTTTCTCATCTGCATTTTCTCCAATAGACATTGTTGATAGCTGGTCTTGTAAATCCCCTCCTCCATCGTTTGAAGACTCATCTATACTTTGTTGCTGTTGCGCTTTCTTGGGCCGAGCTCTTGTTCCAGGGCGGATTTTCTTATCTGTTCCAGGAATCGGAGCACCTTGAGCTTTAAGTGCATCCAACAATTGCTGCGCCCTTTGTCTTTCTAACTTTTGTTTTGGAGTAAGAAGCTTTCCTTCCTCCTTCAACCTTGCCTTTTTCGCCCTTTCTTTCTCTTTTTTTCTTTCCTTTCTTTCCTGTTCCTCTTTCAATTTGGCAAGTCGAGCGTCTTCAGCTTCTTCGTGAAGACGTTCCTTCTCCTGCTCTGCTTTCAATTGCTCTTCTTCTTCCTCTTTTCTTTTTTGAATTTCAGCTTGAATTGCAGCTATCTGGGCTTTGCTTGGACCCTTTCCCTTCTTGGCATCTTTTTCTTTTACAGCTGGTTTCTTCTTGGTTTTACTGCCGCTTTCGCCTTCGTCATCTTTTCCAGCGGAAGGACCACCGTCTTCATTTGCATCTTGAAAATCGGCATCACCTCCAGCGCCCTCTGCTTCTTTAGCCAACTTTTTCTTTAACTTTAATTTCTCTCTTTTCTTTTGTGCAGCAGAAAGTTCACGCTTCTCAGTTTCTGAAACATAAAATCAATATAACGGATTAGAAAAATAAAAACTCGTTCCATGTTATATAGATGCATACTTTCGCGATGACTCCGTTTGCTGCTTTATCATTTTAAATACACAACATCGGAGAATTAAAAAGTACATTTTTCACAATAACTTTTACTATTAGTACAAAAACAAAATAACTAGTCTGAAGAATAGTGTGCAACAAAGTAATGCCGCTAGTCACATAAATCCTTCCCACTGTCATCTTTATTACTATTCCACTGTTGGGTTTAAAAGTTATGAGATATCAAACTCTCTTTATTTGATGAATTTCCTTGTCGGCTATGATCCTCTATCTGTGATTCTAGCATATCTTAAAGCATTTAGGGTTGGTTAAGATTTAAAGATTTAGAAACGACTAACACACAACATAATATAAGACCATAGCTCTCCTCTCATCCTCACAATGTACACCACATGAAAGTTTGACTTGAGTTGGGAGTCGAATGCTAAGTTGAGTGAGTTGAGAACTGAAAATGAGTGAGTGTTGAGTTGGAAGTTTGTAAATATCTTTCTAATTGGTTTGGTTAGGTTTGGTTAAAGTTATCATTTTGTTACGTTAGGTTATAGGTTCAAGGTATATCATTGTGTTAGGTTAGGCTTTGGGTTAACGTTATATCATTATATTCTGAACTCTAAATTCCATTTTCGGGTTGATTTTATAAACAATAAAAGAAAGTGGGGGTTGGTAACCCGACTCGGACCACTATTAGTCAGAGTCGGGTTACCAACCCCCAAAAACTTGGGGGTTGGTATCCAGACCACAACCGTCACATAAACGTATAGCTAACCGGCTAGCGTTGACGTCCATGAAATTCTATGAAATAACTGGAATATAATTTGTCAAGGGCATACTTTGAAGTTCGTTGGTCTTCTTTATAAAATAAAATTCTCAGTAAAACATATAGCACGTATAACTTCAAAATTTGTAAACTTCAAACTAAATTTAAAGGTTTTAATTAACTGCAGCCTGACTGCTTTATTTCTCAGTCAATAGAACCGAATTAAACGCAACTTTCACTGGCAACTGTAACTCAATTTAGATAAATGTTAATTTAAAATGTATCACTTACCACCTGTATCATTGTCGCCCTGTTGAGGGTCCTGGTCGGTAGGAGCAGTTTCATCCCCGTTCGTCATTTTGCAGCTCCTCAAATTATGAATGGAAACCTAACATCAACAAGTATAAGGACTGTATTAGCAAAATACAGGAGCTGGAAAGTGACTAGTGTCAATTTAAGAACAACGTAAATTGTACAAGAATTTGTGGGTAAAGATAATCGGCATTTATGGAAGGTCGCTTATGTACTAACTTGGTCGGCGTATGTTCAACAGCAGGCAGATTTTTGCAGACTGACGGTGAAAGTGAGAGGACTCTCTTAACACCACAATTCAAGTTGAGAGTTGCCGCTGTTTCATATGGATGATGGTTTATATCTTTTCTTCACAGTTGCCACTGGCCAAGAGCTGAAATGAACTAAATGAAGCTACATGTCAGAAAGGGTTTCCCTCATGAAAACAAGAGAAAACAAAGTGATATTTTCTACCGACTCCTTGACTAACAGGTGACTGATACTTGCATGTTTCTCTTGTTCACACTTATGACTTGGCAAAACTCTAAAATCTAAAAGCAATAATAGAACTAAAAATGATTACACTATCCTCCGGCAAATGTCTGTTAGCAGTAGACGTAGACGAGATATTATGCATACTTATCGCTGATTTAATTCACATTAATTATATAATTTATAATGTAAGACGAAGATTACTGTATTATCATCTATCACTGTTAAGGCTATGCTAATTCGTTAAATGCTTAAAAATTGGCGGTGGGGGTATACATATTGACCCCCACCAAATTTGGGTTGGGTGTCGGGTAAGACTGTTTTAAAGGTGCAATTTGTGCTGAAGATATCTTAATTCTAACGGTCAGTTTTCTTAACTAACCTGATCTATCTAAAAATCACAAATATTCTGTTGAAATGAAGTCGAACACACCTGACTGACTGACTTTTACCTAATACACCGAAAGTCTGGTGTATAAGCTGAAGGAATTTTAAACTTTCTACCTTCAAAAGTCAGTACAAAAACATGGGAGTTTAAAGGCCTACTCCACCTAGCACCTAGCCGCATGAACGTCAAACGTTCAACGTTCGTCCAGGTAGACTTATCCACCCCCTAAAAAAAGCGGGTCGATAAGTCTAACCCAGCCAAATTGTCAGTAACAGGTAACGTTTTATTACTTAAACGGGGCGTGTTAAGTGTTAACAGTCAACAGTTGACAGAACATAATTTATGGCGATAGATAGATATATTCGTCTAAATGAAATAATGCATATGCGGATTTAAGGGAGTAACTTAATGATGAACGGTAAAGTACAATTTAATGACAAACTATATAATTTAATAGGAAATGAGAGATTAATCACTCAATTCTGGTAATAAATACTGACAATACAGTAGATGTTCAATACAAAGTATTATTATGTTGAGGTCGAGACGCACTAAACCGATATAAGTGATTAGTAATATCAGACGTAAATGCCCGAGACGAGGTGAATGAGGCATCGCATGCGCATCGATTGATGGGTTGCTTACGGCGATTTTGTCGATTCGCGGGCTAGGGATGCGGGTAACAGTTTGCCTAAATTCTGAGCTGAATGAGCTGTAATAATGAAGTTGGCAGTTGATTTCAGACCTTATCAGACGGCAGATCAGTTCAGACTGAAAAATTAATTAGCGGTGCGATTTAATAAACCAAATAAACATATTAAAGGGAAGGAGCTCAAGCGGTTTTAATTTTTTTAAACCGAGAAATGAAGAATTTTAAACACTTTGGCCGTTAAAACGGCCATACGGTAACTCATTGCAAAAAAATAAATCCGCGAATAAACATGACTTGGTATAAACTTTCGAATTACATATTGTAAATCATATGTTGTCATTTGAAATTCGAAACCGTTAATTGTTGCCGTTATAACGGTTCAACGAATTTATTTAGCTTAAAAGTATGGGGGTTGAAATCTCAACATTGCATTGTGTGTTGATTGGTGAAAGCAGAATTTGAAAAAAGTTTAACGGTATAGATTTTAAAGCCATTACACACCTAGACAGACCGACACGCGGAAATAACAATTTTATTAAGAGCTTCGCTCCGTATTAATAACGTACAACGATAATAAAAACTTACATAATTTGATTACAGAAACTAAATTATGTTGTTTCTATATAAATACTTTTTTTAATTTTTGTCGGTCATTTGTTACCATAAATAGTTTTTACGTATATCTTTGAAATTGATATAAAAAATCTATGCGTACCTCATTTAAGAAAAACGCATCTAAAATAGATCTAATTCAATACACCCTCTGTCATTATTTCATGAAAGACTTCACAGCGTCTAATATTTTATCTGAAGCAGTTCCAGGATTAAGTTTCCCCATGCGTACTTGTTCAATTAACTCTTTTGTCACAACTTTTATTCTTGGGTCTTCCAAAATCATTTCACGAAGGCCATCCTGCACGTGTGTCCAAGCCCAAACTACTCGCTGGTCAGCTCTCTTTATTTTGAATTGAGGTTTTGTAGCTTTTCTGTACTCTTGAATTGTATTCCAGAAGTTTTCAATTCCTTTTTTAGTTTTCGACGACACTTGAAGGACCTGCATAATGAAATATTCATAAAATTTTAATTAATCATAACTTTTATTTCAAAGACTTTTTATTTTAGTTGCATTCTTTTTTATGTCAATTACTTTCGTTTTCCAATTAGGATTTACTGGACGCATATACTTTAAGGATGCCGTATATTCATACTGTGCGCGATGAGCTGCTGCTTCTAAATCACCATCAGCTTTGGTTACAACAATTAAGTCGGCTCTTTCAACAATACCTCGTTTGATACCTTGAAGTTCATCACCTCCACCAGGCGGAAGGAGAAGGACAAATATGTCTACCATATTTGTTACAGCATACTCTGATTGTCCAACGCCTTTTAGTAAATATTTTTAGAAACGTTCGAGTAGACATTGATTTCGTGATGGTTAAAGGAGTAAGGTAAATTACAGAGTCCAGGCGTGTCATACCTACTGTTTCCACGATGATAACATCATAACCAGTAAATTCACAAAGTATTATTGATTCATTTGTAGATCTTGTTACGCCTCCTAAATGACCTTTCGCTGGAGATGGTCTAATATATGCTTGAGGGTCCTTCGTCAGTTCCGGCATGCGAGTTTTGTCTCCTAGCAGCGAACCCCCAGTTGTGGCAGATGAGGGATCAACTGCTAAAACGGCAATTTTATGCCCACAACTTGTTAAATGCTTTCCAAAAACTTCAATAAATGTTGACTTTCCGGCTCCTGGTGGTCCAGAGATGCCTTAATTTACAAATAATACAAAAAAGTTAATTCAGTAATTATATGGAATACATATCCATTTGTCTTATGTAGTCATAATGTATATTTTATTTCACCCACCAATACGCAAACTATTACGCGGCTGATTGTCGGTAGTTGATAATACATCTTTGAGGATTTCTTTTGCAAGTCGTTTCTTCCGTTTATGTTCAGTTTCCATTAGAGTAATAGATGATGCAAGTATCCCTCTATGTCCGCTTCTAAGTTTATCAACGATGGATAAGGCAGTGCTCCGCAGATTTTGGTCCTCTTCCTCATGAAACTTATCATCAGGAATGACAGTTGATCTTCCTAAAAACCTCACAGGTATACTATATTGCTTTATCTATAAAAACCAACAAAAAACCTAGTTCAATCAACCATTGATCGTAACCACTAGCCATTTTAGTTGACGTTATTTTATCATATTTACCAAACTAACATTCTTAGACAGTAAAGTTGTTAGTAGCTTCAGCATGGTCGGTTTTTCTGACTATTTTTATTTCGATTGGGTTGTTGATGAACATTAAGTAGTGGGCTCTCGTGACAGAGTTAGCGACAGACTTGTATTGAATAAAAATTAATCCTTGTCACTTGTCACTAGTACTTGTAGTAGCTGTAGTAAACTGACAAGTCCACCATTTCAAAACAATTTTGTACTGTACAGTTATCATCATTTTATATTTTCTTCTCCATTCACTGGGTTTTGGTTTTTGTGTCGTTATTGTGTCCAGCCCAAATAAACATGTGTTTGTTTCCGTCCAGCTGATACAAAATGTACCGCTGAGTGTTTATGAAGATTAGCCCTACTCGCTTCCCCATATTTGCTGTAATGAAAGACCTGTTATGGACATAAATCGAGGAACAAAGCCGTTCCTCAGCCTCTGTGTATGCTAACATGTACTTCACGTATTGCAAATATCACTTCACAACGACAATTGCTTGGTGATTTTACTAAAATCTAGCACTCCACACCATCTCTCGTGCTGCTGAGATGGGCGCTGAACATATGTAACAGTAACAGGTTTCTAATAATTATCACCGTTATCAGTGTTTCTAAAGCTTGTGTATAGATCGTGTGCTTGCTTGCACACAGTAGTTGTGTTATCGACAAGCGCTTACGCGCGGTGAGCCTTCTATAAAAAATAAGATTAATTTTACATGATCAATGATAATATTCAAGATGCGCGATCTGTATAATTAGTTAATATGTATAAAAGTATCATAATAGTTTTGTGTGTGAATTTTAATTGCTTCCTAAATACCGAGAATCTCAATTTAGCAATCAATCAAAAGTGTTTATAATGTTTGCGAAACACTCGCATCAATAATGGGTTCTGTAAGTAGGAAAAGATTTTCATGACAAATGCATGTCTGCCTTTTATTCTTGTCACTTGGATAGTTGGATTGCATCTCGAGCCACTCAGTTTATGACTTATTTTTGCCGTTAAAATAGGTAAAAAAGACTTATACTTTTTGTTATTCCTTCCGACCTGGCGTTTAGGCCGGGTCTTAATTTAGCCGATTTTGTGAAGTTAAATGACACTTGAAAATTGAAATGGAAAGGAATGTACAGATAGGGATGTTGTATACGTGAAGCATGTGATGGGAGACTTTGGTCTTCACATTCATGAGTTGCTAAAACCTTTTCCACCTTATTGGGTCCGAAAAATCCGAATCATTTCCAGTTATTCGATTCTATCCATTTTCGGTAATTTACAATTTATTACATAGATTTAATGATTTTATATAGGTGACCATCTTAGTGGTATGCAAGTCTGTCTGGGTTTCATTTCCAATTACGTTTATACAGAATAGAAATGACATTGTGAAAATGAATTATAACAGGATTGAAGTGGTTTAACTACTAAACTTTATTTAGCCTAGCTTTCGAGGGAAATGACATTACGGATCCCTGACATTGGGGGAGGAAGGGGTGACAAAAATGCATAGAAATACATCAACCTTAAAGTGCATTGACCTTTTCGAGATTTTAATATTTCCTTTTTCTAATGTGCAGTTATGGTATTTGATTTTGGCTTTAAATTGAAGTATACAATAAACGTTACACACATAATATCGTGTTTTCCCTGCTTGGAAATATTACAAACACTTTCGTGATTTGACACAGATGATATTTAAATACACATTGCGTTAAACCAATGCGGCATTAAACTCATTCAAGAGCCAAAAATCATTCAAATCGAATTCATTTAAGGCTTTATACGTTTCAAATGACATTTCCGTCATAATATCAAAATATCAGGCCCGACGCTCGACCACAGTATATTGATCTACACAATTGATTGCTTTTTGTGTACACAACTAAATGAAAGTTAAACAGTTGTGCTACTTCCCACTTGCAGGTGCCATGCAGTTCTTGATAAAAATTTATTTGCTTTACTCCAAATAACATTTTGCTTTATTCATCATCCGCGTTGATAACACATTCAATTGTTTTGTCATAAGGAATATTTGTAGCAAGTTCGTCTTGTAATAAAGTTCTGAATTATTATGGTAAATCATGCTTCTATGCAGACTTGCTTGCTTTGCAGTTGGTGAAAATACGCATGCATTTTCAATTACAATTCACAATATATCATAACTTTATGAAACCCTATACGAATTTAACCATGTACTTTAACGATGATAATCCATTACTACATTTATTTTCATTGATGGAGTACGTAAGTTACAGCTTCTCTATGTTGTGATGGTAGTAAAGTAATTCGATGCGTTGGTAATGGGCCAAGGAAATCAAGATGCTTTGTGAAATACATAAACAACATTTTTGCTCGGATAAAGTATATTATACGATGCATGACATATCAATGATCTTATTACAAATGTGGGGTTTCAGCCATCATGCTTTTCTATGAAGTACATTTTCGCAAAATATATCGTTCCGGCAACCAAATGCACATTGGTATGTATAGGTCGATTGCCATTCCTAAATGTGATGATAATTTACTCTTCGATGTTTAGAATGAAAAAGAATCATTGACCAAATTACTGCTGATATTCTCGAACTAGAGTTATGAGTAACATCATTATATAATTTCATATAATTGCATAATGTTTGGTTGAATGCATGAATGATGAACTATTTATTCTACTGCGTACTGGCATTAAGCTTAAAAACGAACTTTTGGTTCTTCGTGTAACCGTAAGAGAGAGTGATGACACTTGAATAAAAATGCATAAAACCCTGATTTTAAAGAATGCTTGATTGTACAGGATAATCTTACAGTGCCCCACTTGGTGTTACTTCGATGGCATGATATAACTTGGATTTTAATAAAGTAGAACATAAATGTACTGTATGATTACTCAAAAAAGTTTGGTCTACGTCAACGTCAACTTCTGGAGATGCATGTCGCAAACAGCAAACCCGTTTTTATTTTTATTTTATAAATTGGCGAGCAGTTGAGTTCAACGTTGGCAAGCAGTGCCAAGTCGAAATCAATCATGTACGATGTAAAGGTGTGTGATATTCGCACATTATGTCATATAATCTAATACAGTGTACCGTCATTTTGATTCAAATTTTAAAAGCAGTTTTATTCCATCAATTCGTTTTGCAATATGGCGAAAACCATGAACTAGGCATCTAATCTTACGTACCTATATTACATGCGTAAAAAATTACTTATAAATTCAGTAATTGTATTCAAGACGTTGTAGACAGAGTTGCTGGGGTCAGACCGCGAACGACCGAGGGACCGATATTAGACTGAAAATTTGTACTCAGGTGTACTTAAATATGACGAAAACGAATCCGATGAAAAACGGCCCACTTTCCACCCCAAGTGCCCGAAAATCGCAAAATTTGTATTTTGAAGAATTGGAATTTGATGAAAATTTGTATTTAT
>JAHZNA010003956.1:0-18757 GCA_027743935.1 Sinodicranocentrus sp. ZH6 | reverse complement strand
TCGCATAAAGTCATTAACTCCTTAACTCCTTTCCAACATTTGACGGAGTGAAAAAAACCACTATAAGGCTAATACCAGAGAGAAGATTGATTAATGAACTATTTTATTCTTTGATTTGATTTACGATTTAAAAAAAACTTTCCTCTTTTCTCCTTCATTTTACGCACCCCCTCTCATCCTAATCTATTCTATTGATCGGCTTTCTCAAAGTTAGTTACGTATTCTCTCGTATCCGACAAAAACATCTCAAATTTTCAATTCCCTCACACTTGAAGTTAAATTGGATCCACTTTTTTTCTCTTTGTCAAAATTGGCTCCACAAAAAAATTACAACCCTTTGCAAAAAAACACACATTTTAACGGTGTGAGCCCTTTCATCTTTGAAGAAACTTAGGTAGTAAAGAATATAAAAAAAAGTTGAGAAAATCTTTCTCGTAATAAAAGGCAAGAATCTACTTAATTTTACACACATGGCACAAATGCATACATTAGCGTTAAATATAGTGTACGTAGGTATGCAACCTCCTCTGCACTTTATTGCCGTTATATACCCTCCATGTGTGACTCTTTTACAGATCTTGATCTCTAGAGAGTTGAGAAGGCTGGTGAGAAAAAAATCCTTTTCTTCCAACTTTTCTTGTAAAAGGATAAGAAATAGGAAAGGAATTGTGTTATACATTAAATATAATTCTTTTTTCTCACTCCTTTCCCTCCCACTTTCGCCCAAGAGATCATAGATATTACTAAAGAGAAGAAAAAAATATCCTTTATTCTTTCTCTCTTTTTTTCTCTCTCTCTCTTCTGCAGGGAAGTACATTTTTAACAATAAGTTTATCAAAATGTGCTCCTCCTCAAAAGAGGAATTGGTGCAGAGGGATATTTTTGTGCAAGGTTGGCACTCTCAAATGTTGCGTGTGTATATATTCGTCGGTTTCGTATGTGTAGTTATTATTGTGTAAAAGTGACGACGCAAGGTTCACTCAAGTGGCTCTCTGAAGTACTCGTGCGTAATGTAATGTCAAATGTATGAATGTCTCAAGTGAGCAGAGACTTTTTTCCAGATATGGGAACTGAGCATTACATGCATATTAGATGATAGAGTAGAACACTATTACAATATGAGAGAGTGTTGGCGGGATTCTAGAGAGAAAAGGGGAACATCATCAGAGCAGAAATAAACGGGTGCTTTTTTCGAGAGAGAGAGAGAGAAAAAAGTCATTTCTAAAATGCAGGTTTTCTCTCGCTCTCTATGTTTCTTTGATTGTGGTGATACACATTTTCCTCTCCTTCCTCCTCCTCATCTCTTTCTTTTCTACTATCTTTTTGCCTAGTGTACTGGAAGAATATATTTTTCCCTTTTGAGCTCTCAAGAAGTTGCATGGTTTCGAGAGGACATTGAAGATATTCTCGTTTTGCTAGCTGTGGCGCTTTGTGAGCTTCTGTGTGATGGAGAATGAGAAAAAGAGAAAGGAAGCGGACTCGAATCGTAATAATAATATAGGGAAGTGGAGTTGTTAGCGAGAATGCTGACTGAGAGAGAGAGAAAAAGAGAAGCATTGGGACAGATAACAAAAGAGAGAGAAAGCATTCATATACATATTCAGAGATAAAAGTAATGGAGACAGGGACTACTTTATGAGGTTGTTGTGAGAAGGACAACGGCATAGAAAAGGGAAATTTGTGCGGGAAAAGGGAAAGTTCCAAAGAGCTAGTTAAAAGGAGGGGTGGGCGTTGGCGAGAAAATAAGTGTGATGTGCAGAAAGAAGTCATTTTCAAAAATATGTGTTAGGAAGATTTTGAAGAAGAAAAAAAGTCGTAAACACTTCCAGATTTAAGTATATTTTTGCTAAGCATTTACTTGATATTGAAAATTAAAACGTCCTTAATTTATTTTATACAAAATAAATATAGAACATTACAGTAGATATAAAATCCCCCTCTTGCGTTGTTGTATTATATTGGAAGTGTAAAGGAAAAGCATATACCAGTCATTTCTTTACCAGCAAACATTCAACCGTTATCTCGTAATGTACCTTCCTCCATTTCCTACTCTTCTTTGGAATTTCCTCTAATGCATTTCCCCATCTAATCTTTCCCCTCTAACAGCTGTGCTCCTTTTCCATTTATATCGAGGTCAATGGCACAACGCACGTATAACCATTTCCCCCGTCACATCCCTGTTTGCCCAGTTATTTCCCTCTTGTTTCACCACCACACCGTCAAAGTCATCATCACAACCACCACCCACCACCCAAACAGTACCAGTTGGGGAGATGAAAGTGGTGGAAAAGAACAACTTTTAAAACTTTTCACATCTCCGAACCATATCCTCACCCGTAGAAATCCAAGCTATATCACACCAGCTGTCTGGAAAAATAAGCGGAAGAGCAACTCTTTCCTCTTTGAATACAGATGACCACGCGGATCTCGACTATGTACAAAGTACAAAAAAATACATACATATTTCCTTTCATCCATCCCAATCCTTCCGTCCACCGTCCACATCTAAATCCTCGTTTGCCTTAAACCTCGATAAAAGTCCATTTTCCAGTTTGAGATTGATCTTGTCAGAGAGCGTGTTTCTCCACTCCTTCCCTCAATAAATGCTCAGATGTACTTAACGTTTTAGAGGGTATAAACCGGAGCGAGGTTTCGCATACGAAAAATAATACCCTAGCCACTCTCACCACCACCCACCACACGGCCCTCAATAAAAGTGTGACTTACATTTGAAGTCATGCAAAGTGAAAAAAATATACGCATAACTTTTAAAACCCTATATATCCCCGTCCACTATGTATATCGTATAGGATACATTTCCTCACATTTTTTCCACCAGAATCTGGTCTGGTCTGGAGAAAAAAGTAGGCAATCCAGCATTCCTACATACATTTTTCTCCAGTAATCATAACAATTGGAGTAGTTCTCCCGAAATGCTTATAATATAATGCATGCATTCTGCTAAAATGGTAATGCGGAGCAAAAGGAGCCTCCCAAAAAACCACTTAACATTTAGTGACCATTATGGAAAGACCAAAAGCACAATGGAAACTTTTTTTTTATATCAAGCTCTCACTTTGAGCCCTTGTCTACATTTATGTAAGTGGGCCATGAATGAGTGAATCCATGCAGAGTCAAGTTTTAAAGAGGAAAAGAGACCGACAGCAAGTGAAGAGGTGGTAGTATACGAAGAGATTTCCCTATTCAGAGTTATCCCTCCTTAAAAAATCTTCACAGTATCCCTTACCCCTTTCCACCTCACGTGACAAGAGTCTTGTCCTTTACTTGAGATATCCTTACGAAAGTTTCCTTTTGTCCAATGCTCTCTTGAGTTTTCAAGTATATTCGCCAAAAAAATAGAGGAAAATCTTGCCATATATATCTGCCTCCACTCTGGTGGCATAAAGTTGCATTCTTTCACACAATCTGTGCACAATTGTCAACCTGGCTTGGTGTGTGGTTTAAAAATCCTGATAAAAATATATCTTTTCTCTTCTCAATTTACTGGCTCTTGTGCTCCCATAAAGTGAAGGGAAATGTCCATTACTTCTACTGTTATTATTTCTGATAGAGGATGAAAAGCACATGGATTTTACGCAGAGAACACGACATCTTCCTCTCTCGGCACGCATTTTGCGGGGTATTAGAAACTGATTTGGATCTAGTCCCTGGAAACAGGATGAAGAGGATGAATATAAAAGGAGCAAGCTATTACTACAACATTAACTGGAAATGCAATCCCATGACCGTTGTCATTGTCGTAGTCATGATTATTATAATCATCTTCATATCCTCTTGTGTCATTTCTTGTCGTTTCGAGACGTTATAATCTCGTGGTGTGTTGCGTGCAGCTTTCTCTTGCAGAGAGAAAGTAATAAAATAGGCATGAGCAAAAGCTGGAAAGTGGAAAGTCCAGAGTCGACACTGAAAGTCGGGAGAAATCCAGTGGAAATGACAGTCAAAATGAGCTACTAAACGGGAATGGGAATGATCAAGCTCGTCGTCTCAATTGCCGCTTAAAAGTCTCCGCTTAAAGAGAAAAGCGTAATAATACCGAGACAAGGAGGCAAATCGATATTAGGACTTTGAACGATTTCAGATAGCTTCAATAATAGCTGCTGCGTAGTCAACGCGTATATTTCTCTGCTGAATCTTTGGAAATGCGTGAGGAATATGCTGGTATCCTTTTAGAGAGGTTAAGAAAGTGTGAATTGATTTTTTACATGCTACAAATTGACGCCGTTTGTTAGAAAATTTTAAGTTAATTCATGTATATGACACGTAGATGGCCACCAACTCATCCTGGAATAACGAATTTCAATTAGTTAACTGTGTATAATTAGAATAAACTAATTATTTTCCCAATCAGATTTCATTTTGATCAAGTATATTACCACCATCTTTGTTTCCTTTTATCCACAATGCCCATTTTTGTACCTTTTGTGTGGCCCATATCATATTGGCCACAATGACGGCTGACAAAATACCCTTAAGGAAATGTTAAAGAAAGGCATTAACACTGTCATAAATTGCCTCTGTTATGCTTACCATCTCGATTTGACTTTGTATCCTTCCCTGCACATACAATAGAATGCATGCATGCCATCATCAGAAACTTTGTAATTCTCTATTTTTATCTCTTGTCTTCTCCTCTCTTCTGAAATTACAGGAAAAATGTAATAGAAAATGTGCTCCCATCTTTCCCTCTACAGAAGAGATATTAATGTATTATTTTCCCCATTTTCGAGTCCTCTTCCCTCCACAGTCTTACCCACGCCCACTAGCCATTTCACGCCATGTCAACTTTTACAACTGGAAAATGGCACCACATGCCCACCCAAAATACATACCTTTTAACCAACATTCACCAACTCAAGACGAAAATAGAGAATGTTATCAAGGAAATATGCACTAGAAAGCCAGTTACATTTTATACTCCTGTTATATCCGTCAAGGTTGTAAACATCAAAAAGAAACAGAAAAACAAGAGCAATATTAAGGAACAAGAAGAAAAAAACCCAGAAATTACACTGTAAATACTGTCACCCTTAAACATATAGACACTGGGAAAGTAGAATAAGAAAAATATATATACAGAGCCAACACAAATAAACCGCCCGTCTTCAGTTCAGCTTCATTTAACAAACTTTCACTCTTTCCCCTTCTTTTTTTCACTCTAGTCCCCATTTGCCGTTATTACCGCTACATTGTCTCCTGGTTTTCCCCTTAGTTCCTAAAGAAAGTACACATGTCCCCTGCTGATTGCTCAGAGAAAATTTCTCTTTCTGTCTCTCTCATAGCCAGTGTCCTTTTAAAGGATGTTACATTTTATTTCAATGTAATACCTAATTTTTGCATTTTCCTCTTGTCCTCCCTCCGGGTGTCACATGATGAAGATTATGGGGCGGACATGAAAACGAAAAAAAATCCCATTGTCTTCTTACAACAACACGAACAAGAACTCATACAACCAAGGAGACTTTTTACCACGATCGATATTCTTGATACGGATATTATCCCTGTTGGAAGAAGAAGAAGATTACGAGAGAAAAAACATGTCCTCTCACAATCTACGCAAATGTCCATTATCTTTGACTTATTTCCACTCACTCAATTTGCCAAACAAGCCGGGAAAAATGAAAGCTGTTGCTTATTTGCACATTTTCTTCTCTCAGAGTCTTGTGTATATATTGAACCTGTTTTTTCCAAGAGAAATGAATGAGCAAACGGGAAATGGTCATTGGAGTCATTTTATGCTCAGTATATTCACATCGCCTCCATAAAAATGAAGGATATCACACAATGTATCAAAGGAAACGACGACAAAGTACAAACCCAAGTGGGGTAGCGTCACAGAGGCGAAATTTGTTCCAACATTATGTCCCATTTCCATGTAAAAGCAAGATTGGAAGTTGGAAAGGAGGAGAAAAAGGCAATCCATCCATTTTCATTTTGTACATAAACGCACAAGTTACATTTGTATTTACAACATAATATATTTGACATCAACATCCATTTCGTCCATATGGAGAGAAGTTGCTGTGCGAAATAAACATTTACATATATACATTTCTCTCTTCTTCTTATATTAGTCGCCACTCTATACACACAGAGAGAAAGCTCGCCCATGGCAAATAAAATATGTGAAGAGAGAAAGGAGAGAAAACTCATTTTATGAGTTTGTGACAAGTCAGGCAAACACACACTCGCCATCTTTCATCTCTCTCAAAGCAAACGGAGGAAACACACATCACATCACGTTTTTTCTTCTCAACTTTCCAATCCGATATATCCTTCAGGTCTTTCCACCATATTCCCTTTCTAACGTTCCACTCCGTGACTGGAGCAATTACATGCGAAAAAAGGAGGAAAAGAGTGAGCGCGGGTGCTGGAGAAGAAAAACACATGTGCTTTTAAATCTAATGAAACAATATCGAAGGGAAAAACAACAGGCGGTAAGTAGTAAAACATGGAGGGTAACATGCTATTCTGGAATAAAATTTTCTTCCAAAGTCCGGTCCTCTCTGGTGATGTGATATGTTTTGAAGTTTCATGCGTTCCATGTGTCCACATAGCTTTTGCTCTTGAGAGAGTGAGAGAGAGTAGGGAAAAAAGTGCAATTTTGGTAAACGCATGTAATATTGACTTTTAGCCTGGCGCTATGCGTGACTTTGAGTAATGCACGGAAGTTACGAGGAAAGTTTTATACACAGAGGAAAAAAAAGAAAGTAGAGAAACTTTTAGTTTCTACTCGTTGGTCGATTTTAGAGGAGATGACTGCGGCGAAATATCCTTGCGTACAACCTACCAAATGCTAATATCCACAGTTTAATTTATCATCTGACGTATTTAATTTTCCTCCAAGGAGGAGGTAAAAATGAGCATAAGGAAATTTATTATTTTTCTTAATTTTTTTTCTTTGAACTTCCTTTTGAGCTCTCCACCTGATTTCCATAAAGAGAAACATGCAATCCTGAAATCAGGATGATGAGTGTGATAATTATTTGTGTGCTGTCGTACCCCTTTAAAAAAAGAGCTGAACAAGGGCAAACTCTTTTAAACAAAGCGTTTACAATATTTGATAGAAAAACGTTTTATTGCTTTGAAGGATAGCCCCTCCTTGGAAAAATAACTGCCAACTAATCACTCTCGGTGTGCCCGCACCCAGAAAAGTTTTTCCAGTCAAAATTACAAAACACTGTGTTGATTGCAATCGCAATTTTTTTTCCGTTCACTCTTCAGGGATTTTATTGTTGGTAAGAAAAAAACTGGTACTAGTCTTTTACGCATTGAGAATTACTAGTCGTCGTTAATTTTTTTCTTACATTCTCCCTCATAAAGTTTTTTTTTTATGTGGCACCTTTCCCAACTCCCAACTTGTTTCGTCTTGGCCACCGACAAAAGCAACCGGAGCGGATGTGCATTTTGTATGTTAACAAAATATACCACTTGCTTGCGTGCCATCATATCACTTGCACACTCTCTCATGGGAAAATTAGGTGGCACCCAGTGGCTCCTTGGTAGCCTATGAAAATCACCTGAGAAGAGTGACTACCACTAATTTTTTTTCTTACCTTCTCAGTAGACCCGTTCCGTATGAAGAAGTTCTAGTCCTCGTTTTACTATTTGCTATAGTCGTTTGTGAAATTGCTCTCATTTCTTGAAAAAATATCCACTTCTTGCTCTCACAAGTACATAAGTTGACTATGTCTTTTTTATGACGCATTGGTGCGTTCGTTACATTTGCCATATGGCATATTTTTGTCTCTGGCTGGTTGTGAGACAATGGAGGAAACAGCATGTGAGTTGTTTTTCAGAGGATTTCTTGTTTTTCAAGGTTTCCCATTTTATTTTTCTTGAGCTTTATATTCCAACCTTGCGAAATTGTAATTGGAAGATTAATTGTTGTAGGGAGGATGTTCGCAACCTATTATTACGTCATCATCCCTCACCTCTCTCCTGGAACATTCCACACGGGAAAAAGAGAGACATAAATCAATCTTGCGAAATTGTGTATTGTTGACGGGGCTGAAAAGAACATGGTCTTGATAAGTCATGCTAGTGTATTGTTATTCAACCCTGGGTTTTTTTGAGAAGGCAGGGCTTGTTGAAATTTTTTGACATTTGTAAGAATCTTATCTCGTGGTGAAATCATAACTCTCACAATCAGTGAAGACGAAATGAAACAAGGAACAATAATCCTATCTGGATTTGTATCTCGATGAAGGTGTTCATGTACACAACATAGGCAGGTAAAAGGTTGATAAATAGATAAGACTGGGAAAATATGAAGAAAAGAGAGTTATTCCATTTCATTAATTTTCACAGCGGTGGGTGCAACCAGGATCAACGGGTTTTTGCCTGAATAGGCTTTTTGTTCGGGAGCAATGAAAATGTTTTGTTTGAGGAGATGAGATGTTAAACATGGCTGTTGAGTTTTGTCTCCATTTTTTGATTTGTGAGTGGTTACTTAAAAATTGAGATTGAAAACATGTATTATTACATCTGTTTTATATACACACAAACCTAGATGCCGATTCCCAAGAGACACCTATTATTAATTTTTCAATTATTAATTATCTTATAAATATTTTTGTGACGTCAAACTCCATCTTCAAAAATCAAAAATGCTTAAACCTCCAAATTCACACTTTTTCCACTTCTCCACTCAAATCTTCCACTCTACATCTCCATCTCCTTAAATCTGCTCATTAACCAACTCATTTTGTTATTTCTCTTAACAAACATCTCCTAAATCTATTTCCTCAAATCTCCACAATTTATCTAAAACCGGTGCACATTTCCACCATCCTGTGTACACATTAAGATATCATCAAATAATAATAAAAATCGCTACAAAACAAACTACTGGAGTGACTCGAGGCAAAAAAACCTCGTGTACACGTTCTCCATCTTTATTTCCTTTCCTCGCCCAAACTTCCCATTCAGATAAATTTTTTCACTCTCTCCTTATCCCATCCCTAGAAAATTAAGTTGTTCATTACAATAAAGCTCTCATTTCATTACCATCATGGCCATCTTTTATTCACCCAGAAGGTCTCTATTCGAATTTAACAAAAGGCATCTCCAGTGTTAAAACTAATGACTTCCCTCCTTCCTCATTTTTTTTCCTCATCTCATTCATATCTTCAAATCCTTATCGCCAACTCTCCTGGCACCAAAAATGAATCTGAATTACTTTTCATGTCTGAGGAATATGCGTACACGCATAAAATTATGAGTTTGTGTCCTCTCCACAATTCAACTCAATACAAAAATCCTCAACTTTTCCTCTATTATCCTTCTCCACAGTCATTCAATTGGGAAATGGAGGCACTGCCTCCATCCTATTTACATCCTATTCTTAACCTTTTCAATAGGCAATAATCCTGGCACCGTCTGCTTTATCACTTTCTCGAGCTTTTTCATCATTCATGAGCCAACCCTTGGAGAAGGCTAAGCCAAATACAATTTTTTTCTCAAGATAATAAGAGCAACCCTTTCCTATTCAGTAAAAGTTTGATTGTGAAACATCTAAATTAGTTTTCCTATCCGAGTATCTCTCCTCACAACTTTCCAGTCTTGTATCTTCCTCCACTGCTTAGATTATGTCAAGGCATGTCAGCTCAAATCTCAATCTAGCTCCTGTCATCCAGTAAACTGGAGAGGGTTTTGAAGTGGATATTTTATACACAAGGCAAAACATGACCAGGACCACGACCACTTTGAGAATATCCATTTTCCTCTTCTTATCATTACGACCATCTTAAGAGTCACACAGTCGCACCTTTAGTGTTGTGACTGGAGATTTATTTGTAAACATTTTGAGTTCACACGTCGGTTTTCGGCTCTCTCTTCTGACTCCCCTTGTGTCAAAAATATGGTCAGCTAGAGGTTTTCTTGGATTCACTTTACATTTTCTCAGATAAGGCATGGTTTTAATGGGTGCGTTCGTTGGTTGAATAAAATAATGATTTTGACTGCTACCGCAGTCCCACGAGGGAGAAGGAATGCGATTGATTGTACTTTTGTGAAAAGGAAACTTCCAAAGGAATAAACTTGATTATAAAAAAATCCGTTGCATCATCTCACATTCTATAAAGTACATGACGGGTTAGAAATTATAACAGCTCAATTCAGAAAAAAAAATCTTGTTTACAACTATAAGCATATTGTTCACTAGTTTTTTTTTACTTCTTCTCGAGTAGCAATAAGAATTGAAAAGATTGAATTATTCAATTTGAATACACTTCCCATCTCCCTCTTCCACTTCATTATGATGAATGACTTCAAAAAATGCTGAAAAATCTAAAGAAATGTAAAATTGATGTTTCCTCTTTTCTCTTTTTTTATACAGATCCCACAACAGGAAAGAAGGGGAAGGTTATTTCCAGAGAGGATTTTTCAACTCTTTCGTTAAGGACGTCTAGAAATCCACAGAGATTCTCGTCATCATCCTCATCATCAAGGAACAATAACCACAACGAGTTGTTTGAGAGTAACCCTACCAAAAATAGTAACAATATAGAGGAGGATATGCGGTTGAAAAAGTTCATAGTCACGTTCTTCTCATTTATGCCCTTTTTCTTGGCAACTGGGAAAATGTTGTTGCTTCTCATTCTTGTGGCTTCTTCCCAGGCGCTGCCTGCTGAAGCACCTACATCCACCTCGACATCATCTGCAACAGCTTCTATTTCCACAACACAACTTAATAGGATGCTAACGTCGACGGCGACTACGTATCATGGTAAGTACATTTTTATTAGCAGGGATCATTCAAATATTGCGTTAAGAGTGAAGCACAAGCACGTTATATCTGAATGACCCTTACAACTTTTTTTGCTTTTGTTTTCTTTATCAAATTTGTCAGAACTCTTGCATTTCATTAGAAGCCCAAGCATGCTCAGAAAACTGGACAACAATATTAGCTCGAAATTTATTTAAAAAAGAATCTTTATAGCCAAATAATCCAGACGCTAAAACGTGTATAACGTCGTGATATGATATCTCACGATTTGGTAAAAAAAATCAGGGTAGTCTTTCCGGTGGGAACAATATAACCTCATATTTAAGGTATATTTTTCTACCCTTCTCAAATATCCCTAATAATTCCTTAAAAAAGCCGAGAATAAGAACCTCTATTTAGCTGAAATAATTCTTTATCCTTTTATCCCATCTACTATATTTTTTATTTACTAATAATAACCCACTTTCAAAATGAGCCCGTGTCTCTGAGCATCCTTGCATGAGCTTGGATGTCATGTATCTCACGTTTAATCGGTAATCCTATTACTTTTTCTTGTACCTCTAAAAAGACTGATATATCCCGTCATTTACACATTATCTTTTACACACTTGCACTCAAAATAGACGTATATTTCCTTTCTCGTGTTAAGGTGACTTGGTTGAGTTGAGTTAATTCTCACCTTCCATCACCAAACTACATCATTATAGGGTTTTTATCTTAAAGCTGTTTTTTACTCCTTTTCTAGGATAAAATTAAGTGGAAGCTTCTATTTAGAATTGTATAAGGTTTAAAAGTAAATCTCGGGTTGGAGCCAAAAGGAAATCATTTAGCTTCATCCAAAGGAAATCGAAACTTTTTTATATGGCTAAATACTACACATATGTAGTCGTTATCCGCTTTTATAGAGATGTTTATGTCAGAAAAAGTGCAAAGGAAAGTGGGAATTATTACAAATTTTAGGAGATTATTAAGATATGGGATTTTCATCTTCTTTAGTTTTAATTGGGTGGTATGGTCTTACAATATAATTTTAAGTTGTAAGTTTAGTACATTATTCTGAATGTAGTGATGTAATTATGGCTTCCTTCTATCTACTTTGTTGACTCGTTTTAAATATATCATCAAATATTTTATCAACGTTGAAGTACACAAAAATGAAATGTTTACCATAAAAACGATACACTCATAAATACCCTTCATTCCTCAAATACTTCCCTCCACATCCTTCACATATTTTCCTCAACTCCTCCATCTCCCCTAACAATGTTGCATCTAGCTCAAAACCGATATAAGCCTACAAGAATTTCTTATATCCATAAACTTCACACGTTTGTCTTGAAACAAAAGATCCTTCTTTGCATACCTCCACAACACTGAGAAAAAGAACCTTCACCCGCTCTCCTCTCTCTTTCTTGCTCTCTGTGACGAAGTAAAAGTGACGTAAATTAGAGCAGATGCATTATACACACTCTTTCCCATTCACTCCCTCAGCCTTTCCAAGCTTTTCTATTGCATTTTCTATTATTCAGTAAGGCTTCGCGATGCTCCTCACATTCTCATCCTCTCTCTCTCTCTCTTCCATTCTTAGAGCACGGTAGCAGTCGGCTAGAAAATTGAAGTGTCCATTCTAATTAGCTCACTTCTATTGCCTCTTACTTCCCAAGTTCACCCTCCCATTTTACAATTCTCATTCTACCAAAGAAACAAGGTACAACTCTTTCCTTTTTCCACCGTCATCTCTTTATTTCCCCTATTCATCCTCCACTTATTTTCCTCCTATTGTTTCTCTCTCCTAAATTTTTTTTCTAAGGGATACTAATTTCCTTTAGGAAAAATCTCCATTTCAGCTACATTAGCAATGAAGACACTGGGTGGAGGTGGAGTTGAGAGGAAATACGCATTTAAAGAGTCGTCATCCTAACGGTAGAAAATGAGCACAAGTTTCCTTTAGCTTCATTCATGGTAATCATTTTGAGAAAAAAACATCAACCAGCTGCAGAAATTCCCTTAGTTTAGGAAACGATGTGGAGAAGGAGAAAAAAAGGGGAAAAACTGGAATATGTTTCTCCATCACATTCCAGGATTATCGTTGAACATCACACATCACGGGTATTAGATGTATCGCGCGGGATTTTGAAAAATAGCTGAAAAAGGAATTGTGTCGTCGTCCTTAAAGTATTACACTTGTCCACCTCTATACTTTTCCATTTATCAGTAAATGTCCTTCTATCTGGAGGATATCGATAGGACCATAGTACACCATGCATTTTTATTCTTTTTTCCCTTGCATATTTTTTTCCTCCATCCTTATCTCTCCTCTCCATTATACAAACTCACACATTTCACCGATATGCAAGTCTAATGGAGGCTCTCCCAATGTTTGAAGTTGTTCTCTGGAAAATGATGGCACGTTCACTGGAGAACAAGTGGAGCAATGGAAATGACCAGAGAACTAGGCCGATATCCACATTTTCCTAGATTCACCAAGAGACGAGCACACACGCGTGTGTGTACACCTCTTCTTTTTCTCTAGACTTGGATTAGATTGAGTGGAGCTGGAGAATCCGATATTTCAGTTTTTTTTCTATTCCTCTCTCTCCCATGGAATTTCTAGGATACAATACATAAATATTAGACATGCTATATATGTCTATGTGGATGAGTGTATCGTATCCTGGCATTTTTTCCCAGAGTATCTAGAGCAGCAAGAAAAATGTAGTCGATTTAAGGTTTTTCCCTTTTCCTTCTGAATTCTCCTCTGCCTTCAGAAGGAATAAGGGAGAAATAAGACGAGAGGAGTTTACTGATAGCGACACACAATTAGGTACAGACATGGTCTATTTATCTCCATTCTCTTCTCCTTATAGACACTTTTTTCTCTAGTTTTACTTCCTTTTTCTAGAGGATTTTTTTTTCTCCAAGAGAATATCCTCTAGAAAGGGTGTACACTATTCAACGTGATTCTCTTGAATTTTCTCCTTTTTTATTACAGCTGTTCTCCACAACCATATAATGTTGCAAACATTAGGTAGCTCTATGCCATGCTTCTTTTAATGCATAGCTAGCCCTTTCGTAGAAAACTGGATTTTTACTGGGATATCGCAAGGAGGAAAAAAATCTACGCGAAAAAAATGAACAAAAGGAATTTAATAGTGATTTCCTTCTTTTTGAATTTTTGGTCTGGAAATCATGTGTCATTTTGTGGAATACCGTATTTTAAAATTCCCTTTAGATTTCCTCCTCACGCTGTTATTTCCCTGGTAAACAAAATAAAAACTGTTTAAAGCATCCTCCCCCTTGTGCTTGTCCATACAACAGGAATCCATTTGTCCAGCTCATTCTCCACAGACTTTTCTGTAACACAGGGAGCCTCTGCTGGAAGCCTGAAAAAAATACCCTTCAAAAATATATATACCATCTCTAAATCCTTACTGTTAGTAATGAGGTTTTTCCTTCTCTTCACGGTGTACCGTGAAGATTACCTCTTTGCACAATAAAGACCCCCATTCTGAGGTATGGTTACAGGCTCATTAGATTCAATGGCAGTCCTGCAAGCAAACCTTGGAAGGAGGTTCAAGTCATTTTGTGTGTGTGTGTGTGCTTTTCTTTAAGAAAAAAGTCACAAATATCCTTACCCCTTCTCCCTTTAACTAAAAGTTGGAAGGAGATTGCAAGCTTTATACGAGAGAGAAAAAGGTAGAAAATGAGTTTTTCTTCTTCTTCTTCTTGATATTCTTGATTCATTTTCTCCCAATGGTAAAAAAATCCCTCTTGATGAGCTTCACGAAGGGAGTAGTTAAGATTTTTTTAAGAGTCTGCTTCTCTTTCCATCCTTCTCGTTTTACCAACCATGGAGAATCTTTACCTTACGAGCAGCAGGGCGCATCCAAATGATTTTCTTAGGAAAAAAAATTGTATGCACACGTACGACTTGGGCAAATCTCCGAGATAATGATACACTGAATGTGTTAAAAGATCAAACATTTAGAGGGTTGGCGTGAAACAAGAGAAGGGAAAAAAATGTGTTTCTTGGGATGTATTTTCCCTGTTATTGTTTGCCGTTAAGAGAATAGGTGAAATCAACTGGAACAAAAGGATGCTGTTTTTTGATGATGAAAGCTTAAATGTGCTCCCAAATGGTGAAGGAAAGGAATGGTTGAGTGACTTGTGTATGAGTGTCTATATATGTATCACATATCTTGTACTTAAAGGCACACAGCTATTTCCTTGTATATTTTTTTCGCCATGCTCTTCATCATGATGATGGCAATGTCGAAAAATGGCATGCTGACTGGAGGAAGAGTGAAGAAAGAAAAGAAATCGACTTCTGGACGACTTCTCCCAAATAAATGGAAATTGGGATGTGTCATTGCACCCCATTAATCTTGTCTACACAGAGAGAAGAGGAGAAGAAGAGAAAAAAAATACGAAACTCACTTTGGATTCTATAAAAGCCTTTCCTCTTCTTGGAAATATCATCCTAATGCTGCAATAAACTTTTAGCTAAGTAAGTTTTACCGGATGGGTAGGTAGAGCTGGAAAAGAAAACGTTTTGGATCACAGCATCCATCGTTATCTTCACGACGTGGGATGTGTATACATAGCATTTTGAGTCTTGATGCTCAATAATTTTTTTTGTTGGGAAAGAGAAGAAGATTTGGCCATGCATGAAAGAAAATGATTAAAGGAAATAAAAAATAGGTTTGAGTTGTGTGACTAGGATGAAGGTACACTATCAGTGACAATTTGGTGACATCCATTGTGATCCCATTTTCCTCATTTGTACTTGTGCATTTTATCCTGCCAATCAAGGGAAACATATTGAGCGATTTCCTTCTCCATTTGGGAATTTTTATTTGAGTGTCAATGAGCAATTTATCCTGTCTAAGATATAAACAATGATGGAGGGAGGGAAAAAAGTGGAATTTAATTGATACCGGGGACATATATCACATTTCATTCTTTTTCTCTGGAGCTCTAGAAGAAAATAAAGTGGTAGAGGGGTGAAGGTCCTTTTGGAAAAGAATCTTGCATGAACCTTTTTGTTGTAGTAGAATCTTTAGCTAATTTGGGAGCCGACGGAGAAAATCAATTGAGTTTAGGTGTGTTTTTTGGTGGAAAGATGAGATGTTGTTTGGAGTGGGAATAAAGCCAGATGTAATGTAATGTAGAGTCTTTAAGACCGGATGCATTTGTTCTCGGGTAGTAATCACCAAAAATTGCCTAGACACTCTCTCAACCTCACCTACAAGCTTCCTGTGAGGATCGATCTAGGAGAAATCATGTGTGTTTAAGGTGCATAGTTATAATAAATATACTGAAAGCGGAATTTTCCTTTAAGAGATAAAAAGGTTTTAATGACTTTTGTGTATATTACTTTGGCAAAAGAGGGTTCTCCGAAATTGTCGATTATTTTATGAACATAATCTTTCCAGCTTGTGTATAGCAGGTGGAAAGTGTGGAGGTTATTGCATGTTAGGAATTTAGTATTGGGAATAGCAGAGACAACTCATTTGATCACGATGGCCTACTTTTGCTCTACACTTTTGCTCTTTGCCAAGCGAGAAGTAAGGCTGAATAAACAGAAAATGGCAAATAATCAACTTCTCCAGAGGAGCCAAAAAGGAGGCTTAGACAAGATATATATTTTGGGGGGAAGTGGTAAAAGCCAGAATACTCTGGAGGAAGCAGGTATGCTTGCAGAGGCAACTGGATTTTGTGACGTTAAGGTTGTTAATAATTGGGATATTTTTGTGTTCTGGTCAATATCCCGGGATGTGGACATTGGGGCGATATAAACGTCGACAATTAAATACGGATTATTTTGCCATAACTATTCGTCTGTAGGTTAATAGCATCCCAGACTTTGTTTAGGTTGAGTAAATGACGGATATCAATAGTCTTGCGTAATACGAATATTCAAATCTGCAAAATGTTAACTAAACATGATCCACATTACTTCCACCACTTGCTCCTCTTCAGTCCGTACCCGTTAAACTTCAGGGAATCAGACAAAGTGCAGACTCCTTTTGCAAACAATTCCCAGCAGAAAAAGAACTTTTCCGAACATGCGTGGGTGGTCTCTCCTCCCAGGGAAGTTATCAATGATCTGCTTTCAATTACTCAAGTATAATAGGGGAATACCACAGCGTTTCATTTCATGAGCACGCGTGCATGCTTTATATCCCACCGTATGTGGCACTCATTATTTTCCATAGGAAAAACTTTTAATCGTTATTCCCCAATTTTGAACTTTGTTTACGAGTATAATCATCTTTCGCTAGAGCCAAAATTCATATCTATATTTATATACCTTTATCCTCGACAAAGATAATCTATCAAGTTTTGTAATGATGATATCCTATTATCATCTTCTACTTAACTTTCACTCCAGCTTGCGGCTTCATGTCGACCTTTTAATAGATTTTCTGAGAGCAGTCCTCCTTTTCCCGACCTACTTTCCCCATTTTCCACGATGATGGCCCACAAATCCAGTAAGAATCATGATAATTGAAAGATGGCGAGGAAATCCTCTCATCGTTAGAGGACTTTTCTTCCCATTAAAAACTTCACAAGAATGATACGCCTCTGCACTGAGAGTTGCGCTACCTTTGCATAATATTTTGAACAGGCAAGATTATTTGCATACATCACCGCATCCCTCCTATTTCCACGAATAAGTTTAGCCTAACCTAGTTTATTATTCATTCGGAGAAAGTTTTTTTCAAGAGAACCTTCCCAGGAAATTAGATCATTTTCTTGTAACCTCATTTGCAAAACCTTACACAACAACATACCTAAGCTGTTTAAGCTCTCGTGTTTCTTCACTTGTATTATGTATTTTTCTACAAACATGAAAAATCCAGAATATTCAATTTCACAACAAGTTTTCTTATTTCCCTCGCAATATTTGTTTGCCCTCGTTCCCTCCATAATTTTCTGAAAGAAAACCCATGTGCAAAAGTTTTCCTTGTGTAAATAACCATCTTTTTATCCATATCCCTCCTTCTCTGACATATAGGATTTATGTGATCGGTAGTGTTCCCAACTTTTACCAATTTTCACACATTTCTCTCTTTCCTCAACATTTGATGAGGTTAAAAGGGAAAGTATACAAAACCACTTGAGCCTTTGGTATTTTTCTAATTCTCGGGAAGAATTTACTGGATTGAAAAACTCGTCTCCATTCCTCCAGAATATTTCACCACTCTTCTGTTTAAATTTCGTCACGTTATGAATAAACTGTGAAGGAATGATTGTAATGTAGAGTAAATACGAAAAGGCAGAGAAATAAACAGACACATAGACAATTCCAGAATTTCCTCTTGCCATGTCTTCTCCAGTTTGTGGAAGAGTTGTGAAAAGTTTTTGTTGTGGCGGGAGGCTAAGCGAAGCATAAATTTCAATTATCCTCTCTGTTTTCATACTCCAATCTAGGAGCATCCAGTGGAAAATTTTCAAGCTTTTCAAACTGTTTACCTCTCTCTCTCTCCTCATCCTCCAAAACTCTCGCTCTCTCCTTCCAAAATGGGAAGTTAATCTGGGAAAGCAAGCTGGGCTCGGGATCACATATGGCTCAACTCATTTCCTATTTACCTTCCTACAGAGGAGGAGTTGATGGGAGGAAAAACTTGCTTACACAAACTCCACCGATAATAATAATAGCGGAATACAATTATAAAGGATTGTGGAAACGTGAAATGGGAGAATGGGCCTAAAGTAATTTCCAGTTTTACAAAATGGATTAAATACATACACGTATGTGTATGGGATGACAATACACAAAGTATTTCATTTCACTTTCCCTCACGGAAGGACAGAGGAGAGGAATGTTAATTTAAAATTTGGTTCGCCGAAAATATAAAAAAAAACCTGGGGTGTGGGAACATGATATGCAGCTTCGGTTTTGGTTTCGCACTTTCACAAAAATAAACAATAGGGCATTGTCGGCAAGGAAAATATTCCCAATTCTCGAGAGAAACTTGAGATGAATGTATAGCCGAAAATTAT
>JAHZNA010003955.1:0-10650 GCA_027743935.1 Sinodicranocentrus sp. ZH6 | reverse complement strand
AAAGCTAAAAATTATTAATAAACTAAATGTCGATATTTTCATTTATTTAAATACACCAGCCCACGAAGCAAACAACAAAAGCTAAACATTAATAATAAACTAAATGTCGATATTTTCATTTATTTAAATACACCAGCCCACGAAGCAAACAACAAAAGCTAAACATTAATAATAAACTAAATGTCGATATTTTCATTTATTTACATACACCAGCCCACGAAGCAAACAACAAAAGCTAAACATTAATAATAAATTAAATTATGATATTTTCATTTATTTACATACACCAGCCCACGAAGCAAACAACAAAAGCTAAACATTAATAATAAACTAAATGTCGATATTTTCATTCATTTACATACACTAGCCCACGAAGCAAACGACTACTACAGCTAGACTGTTTGATTCAATAACATGCAGATGTAAATGATGTCAATCAACTCGTAACAAAAGTTGGTTGCTTAAAAAAAGCGTCAATACCGTAGAGTTCTACATCAAAATGTTTTGCAGTTTTGGAAATCCTAGACTACACAGTTTTCTGCGTCACAGAAATAAGATAATCAAAGAAACATTATAGGTTTATAACGATATTATAGAATTAAATTTAACTGAATTTAAAACAACGTCTTAAAAGATTAGATTAAAAACGAGAAGCAACAATCAACTGATAAATTCAGGATGTCTTTTTTATTCCAATCAAAAATTAAATTACAATGAAAAATACAAATAAATCAACATACATAAAGACACGAGCACTTAATAATTTACATTACCAAAGAGATTATTTTAATATTAATAGCAAGAGCATGTTAATAGTAAGTGTAATTATGTCATAGGTATTGTTGCAGGTTATTTGTGTCTCAAGAATTAATTACAAAATTTTGATGACAATTAAATTGTGTTCTTAATATTCTACCACCTTCATCAAGTTGTTCTTTGTACACCTGCGTAGTGTAAACTATCTTTGTAATTCCTTTTGCCTTACTTCTTGGAAATTCACGACGAGGTATTGATGAATTTGTTTTTTTCCTATTATTGCCTCTACTCCTAATAATACTAGTTTCATCCACTTTAACTTTTTTAGCCCGGTTTTTTCTTAACTCATCAGCATCATCGTCATTGTCCACATTATGGGGGTCATTTTTCCGTGTGAGAGAATTCCTGCCACTCCTCTTAAATTAAAAAAATGCATTCTTAAAATATACCATCAACTGTTATCAATGTAAAGTTATTATAAATATTTATTAAAATATAATGTGTAATCTTACTGCCGTTATGTATTTTGCCATGTTCTTGGTTAAGAGCAGCTGGACGTCCATTTCACTAAGAAATACATCCGCAGTAGGAACGAATATCGACTGGCCAGGTATAACTTCTAGCAATATATCTGAAAATTCGCTTTTGCTATACAACATTACGGGTAATAAAATAAGTTGTCCAAACTAATGAAATGCACGGTAGTTTTCAATAAGAAATGCTTACATAAACACATCTTCCATCACGCTAAAATGTTTTAACGGCTTTCCTAAACTTTTGGCACGCTGAACGGAAATGGGCAAACCTGCACATAACTTTGGAATTTTCACGACATTTATCATAGAAAAGTGTTTGATGGAACCTCCCTCAATTGGAATAATATAGGGATTTTGCGTGTTAATTCCATGAGCCCAGCCAAAATGATAATACGATTCTGACAACCACTTCCAAAAAACGCCTACACGTACATCACCTTCATCCAAACTACTTGCATATCCCCTATATTGTAAACCAATTATAATCAATTTGTAATCATTACTCATGAATAAATGTAAATAATGTCCATATTTGTTTGGCATAACCTACCCATAATCCAATTTACGTCGAACAGTAGAAGCAGAATCAGCCAGTTTTTCCTTGGTAATAGTAGTTTTTTCGTTATCAACAACCACGCTGCTACTACTATTACCCTCGTTGCTATTGTTGGCTGACTCAATTATGCTCCGATCATCTTCAGTTTCACGTTTAGCTCGCTTACGTTTGTGCCGCAATACGTTGTCTTTAGGTGATAATAACGATTCCACCAATCCACTAGCACTTGTTTTGTTGGTAATCCCATCGTCCATGACGTAAATCTGCTCAATGCCGTCTTGTGGTGACATTTTTAGGTTGTAATTATCCGGAATTATGATGAGGGATGATGGTGCGTTAGTTGCAACAGGTTTTGAAGTAGAAACAGCACTATTAACGACCTGCAATGTAGGAACCTTTTGTTCAAATGGTGATGGTCTTGATGGTTCACCATGATATAGAGCTAGAGGATTGCCAGCAATGGACCTGTCATCCAAAGACTTGTGGCTTGCAGGAGACATAAAGGATTGTAAAGCAATTTGATGATGTTCATCACCGCGTAATAAAACGGTTGGTTCCTCGGATGAGTTACTACTCCCAGATTCTCCTGAAGACGACGACATTTGGTTTTTTTATTTACCACAAACAAAACACTCGTATAGAAATCAAATGTAATCAGATATTTATAAAGTACATTATTTTTCACAGTAAACGTATTCAAAAACTTGTTTTAATATATATACACTTTCACAGCTTAACTCAATCAAAAAACCTTATAAACGCGATTCTCATTTTTCGGACAAGGATAAAGAATAATCAACACAACGTTTTACAACAACACGACGCAGAAATAAAAAACAAAATAAAGGTTGGTTTAAAAACACATACTTCTTAATGATCCTACATATAAATTATGCTGACGACGATGAAGATGTTTCAAGTCTTAGCAATAGCAAACTTTACATATAACAGCCCCAATGACAAGGAACCTGGCAATGAAGAGAAACCGAGCAATGAAGAGTAACCTGGCTATGATGAGGAACGCCGCAGTGAAGATGAACCAGACGAAAATGATCCACCTGAAACAGACCTCGATGGAAACATTACCACAAAATTAGCAATTTGCCTCCGAATGCTAAAAAAATGGAAGGCTGGTGAATCCGGACGAGGATTGTCAAGCCGATTTCTGGAGGAAAAAGGAATACTGGTGAATGATGAAGCTAGGGCTAGGGTGCACACATTGATTGATGAAATCAGCAAGACAAAACAAACTAAGATAAACGAAAATAATTTGATTCATGAGTTGATATATCTTGGCAGCACATTAACATCAACTAATTTAGTGTTGAAAGCAACAATTATTAACTCGCCAGATTCCTTTTACATACACCAGCCCACGAAGCAAACAACAAAAGCTAAACATTAATAATAAATGAAATGTCGATAATTTTATTTATTTACATACACCTGCCCACGAAGCAAACAAAAAAAGCTAAACATAAATAATTAATTAAATGTCGATAATTTTATTTATTTACATACACCTGCCCACGAAGCAAACAAAAAAAGCTAAAAATTAATAATAAATTAAATGTCGATATTTTCATTTACTTACATACACCAGCCCCAAAGAAAACAACAAAAGCTAAACATTAATAATAAATTAAATGTCGATATTTTCATTCATTTACATACACTAGCCCACAAAGCAAACGACTACTACAGCAAGGCTGTTTGATTCAATAACATGCAGATGTAAATGATGTCAATCAACTCGTTACAAAAGTTGTTTGCTTAAAAAAAGCGTCACAGAGGTCACGTGCAAAATTCAAATTGCTTCCCTCAATCACCAACAAAATATGTAGCAAAGTTAGTCTGTTATGACTATCGTACACACATTTAAACACTATGAGTAGTCTGTGACGTCGTTCAATACCGTAGAGTTCTACATCAAAATGTTTTGCAGTTTTGCTAACCCTAGACTAGATAGTTTTCTGCGTCACGGAAATAAGATAATCAAAAAAATATTATAGTTTTATAACGATATTATAGAATTAAATTTGATTCAAAGCAAAACATGGAAGCAACAATCAACTAATAAATTCAGTGTGTCTTTTTATTCCGATCCAAAATTAAATTACAATGAAAAATACAAATAAATCAACATACAAAAAGACACGACCACTTAATCATTTACATTACAAAGAGATTATTTTAATAATAATAGCAAGAGCATGTTATTAGTAAGTCTAATTATGTCATAGGTATTGTTGTAGGTAAAATTGCACGATTGACAACATTAAAAAACACGTTAACGCAACTTGTTTAAAACTATTAGTTAATGGTTGCTATAATATATCGCATAAAAGTCAAAGAGTTGTAAATCCCGCACATACAAGTTTAAAAACAAATATTATGACCAAGAATTACTTTAAGATTTAATTACAAAGTTTTGATGACAATTAAATTGTTTTTTTAATATTTTTCCAGTTTCATCAAGTGTTTCTTTGTACACCTGAGTTGTATAAACTATCTTTGTCTTGGCTTTCTTCACAGTAGTATTAGTTGACTGAAATCCACGCTGAGGCCCTGATTGATTTGCTAATTTTTGCCTGTTAGTGTTCATACTCCTCCTAATCATTGCATCCGCTTTAATTTTTTTAGCCTGACTTTTTATTAACTGATCAACATCCTCATCATCAGTGTCCTCATTACGGATATTATTTTTCCTTTTGAGTCCCTTTTTCTCGATCCTCTTATGCACATAAAACAAACACTGTCAAGCCAAATATTAACATTATAATTCAAATTAATAAAAAATTCTTCCCAACTCACTGCATTATTTAATTTAAGATTTATTGCAATTCCCTCCCGTTTAAGCGATTCCATGTCATCTTTTAGTATAAAAATGTCGCCAACGGATTGGTACAGCGTTCCTCCATACGTTACAATTATGGGCAGTTCTTCGTTATCCGAGGTGCTAACACGAAATACACCAACCAAATATTATTAGGAAGTAATGAATAAAAAGCACTTTGTATTCAAATTAGGAAAATGTAGTTTAACCTCACTTACATTTTAACGTCATCGGACACCAAGCATTCCATCAGCTTTAGACAATGGTTAGAGCTGGGGCGTACAAACACAGGAAACATTGCTGGCAAATGCGAAATCTTGACAACATCAATATATGAAAACGCCTTACGTCCAAACCCATCAAAAGGTACAACAATGGGGGAAGAACTGTTCAGCCCATGAGCGTAACCAAAAGTGAAATAATCATCATTGCATAGTTTCCACCACACGGCTACGGGACTGTCTGCATCACCAAGCTCTACTGATGCATTCCTAGTTTATGTATATAAATTATTGACCTTTGAAATAATTTCTTAGAGACATACCCATTGTAATGAATAATAACGTATACATACATACCCATATTCCAATTTCCGTCGTACGGTAGTAGCAGAATCAGCCAGTTTTTCCTTAGTAATAGTAGTTTTATCGTTATCAAGAACAATGCTGCTGGTTCTATTACCCTCGTTGCTATTGTTGGCTGACTCAATAATGCTTCGATCAACTTCAGTCTCACGTTTAGCTCGCTTACGTTTGTGCCGCATTACGTTGTCTTTAGGTGATAATAACGATTCCACCAATCCAATAGCACTTGTCTTGTTGGTAATCCCGTCGTCCATGATGTTAATCCTTTCAATGCCGTCTTGCGCAGACATTTTTAGGTTGTAGTTATCCGTAATGATGATGGATGATGGTGCGTTAGTTGCAACAGGTTTCGAAGTAGAAACAGCACTATTAACGACCTGCAATGTAGGAATCTTTTGCGCAAATGGTGATGGTCTTGATGGTGCACCATGATATAGAGCTAGAGGATTGCCAGCAATGGACCTGTCATCCCAAGACTTGTGGCTAGCTGGAGACATAAAAGATTGTAAAGCAATTTGATGATGTTCTTCACCGCGTAATAAAACGGTTGGTTCCTCCAATGTGCCACTGCTCCCAGAATTTGAAAGACTATCTCCTGAAGACGACGACATTTGGTTTTGTATTTAAAACAGTCAAAACACTCGTATAGAAATCAAATGTAATCAGATATTTATAAAGTACATTATTTTTCACAGGAAACGTATTCAAGAACTTGTTTTAATATTTATAAACTTTCACCACTTTAGTCAATCAAAAAATCTTGTCAACGCGATTCTCATTTTACGGAAAAGACTAAAGAATAATCAACACAACGTTTTACAACAACACGACACTTTACTACTTTGTAAATATTTTGATGCAAAAAAGTTGTTGATTTGGATAATGATGACTCACAGATTAAAAATTCACAAAACATCAGCATTTCCAGTTGTGACCAACAAGATTTAGGAACAATAGTGGTAACCTCAATTATATTAACTTCTCTAATTTATATCTAGCTACATAGAATAGATTTGTCTCAACTGTTATAAACCAACCTGGTATTTTTACATCTTTATAAGGACATTGATAAAATTGACGTTGTAAAACCAAATGCAGCAATGCAACAGGATTCTTTGCCGTTTACTAATAATGGTGTCTTGGACAGCATTCTCTTTGATGATGTAATTTGATTTTGTCTGCGTGTCATTCTCATTAACAATATTATTATTTTAAATGGCAACATGTCTTAAGTAATATTTATTTGTGAATTTTTTATACAAAGGTGGGTTTAGCTGAATTATATCCAACCATTCCTGTTCATGTTTATCAAGGAACCCATAGGTCTCTTAAAAGAAAGGCAACATTAACCCCATCCAAGGATTAGTAGTATTTTTTTTACAAATGTCAAAGGAAGGGTTATAAATTTTTAACGCCCAAATTTATTTGTATTGGTTACGCCAATTTATAAATTTCAAGCAACTTCCAGAGGTATTTTAACTAATGATGGATTATTGCTGTGATAACCATTAAGGGAGTAGATTTTGGACGAATATTTGTGTTTCCGTATTAATAACTACACATAATTTTTCTGTTTACAACGCCATATGTAATACCTTTATTGCGAAATAAATATCTTCATTTAAAACATTATAGTCCCAAAAATTATACTTTTCCTATACTTAACTCAAATTCAAACGACTTTCATTGGAACTAATTAACAGTGATAGCCAAATGTCGCCTTAAATAATACGTACGCAGTTTTGAGTCATTAAACACTCGTAGTCACATTCAAATTCAAATAAAACGTTTGAGTTTGCAAAACTATCGTCTATTGTCGTTCAAAAATACTTTTGCGGAATTGTATTCTCTTGGAAGGTTGGTAGGTCTGCAGTGGGAAGGACGATTAAAAGTAATTAATTTCATGAATCTAAAAGTATTAACTTATAAATGATTTATTTTTTCAACATGTTTTATAAATGAAATTTGTTTGTTTTAAAAGGTGACTTGATTACCTGCGCAACAACACAAGCTGTTGCAGAGCATCTTGTTTTGAAAGGACCATTTAATTGTGCGATAGTAGTACTTGGAAGGACGTTTCAAACTTGACGAAGACGGAAAAAGGAGAACACATAGCGTGGTGGGCTCTTAAAGATGACTGGATATTAAATGGAACGACTGCTTTGGAAACCAGTTTTGACTTGGAAAAACAATATTTACAATGCGGATAACCAGCCAACTTATCCATTGAAGCATTACTTAAAGTCCATTCCAACTTCATCAGTCATATTCATAATCTGGGCTTAAAAACTATCGTCAATATTGAAGTTTTGGTAGAACATACAGTTGAAAGAAAAGTTAGACAAAAGCGAAGAATTCAAGTTAAACTTCCTACGTTTTTTAACAAAAATGTAATCGAAGTTCGATAGCTCAAGTACAACCGAAGAGGACAATTTAAATACGGCTGTCAGGTTAGGTTATAGTTATCCGTAATTTTGATGATAGATGATGGCACGTTAGCTTCAACAGGTTCAGAAGCAGCAACAACACAATTAGCGACCTGCAATGACGGAACCTTTTGCCCTACTGGTGATGATGGTCTTGATGGTGCACCATGATATAGAGCAAGAGGATTTCCAGCAATGGAACTGTGATCCAAAGACTTGTGGCTTGCTGGAGACATAGAAGATTGTAATGCAATTTGCTGATGTTTATCACCGCGCAATAAAAGTTGGGTTCCTCGGATGAGTCACTACTCAAAGAATCGGAACGACTATCGCTTGAAGACGACAACATTTTGATTTTTAGATCAACACAATCACAACACTTTTAAGAATTATAATGTAACCAGATAGTCAACTTTAAACGTATTCAATAACTCTTTTAAATCAAAAAACCATTCACAGCTAGAGTAAATCAAAAAACCAATCAATCGCTATTCTTATAATCCCGACATGACAAACAAGTAATATTCAACACAACGTTTTACAACAACACAACACTGAAGTAGAAAGTGCTACATTAAACATTTATAGCTTGGATCAACCTCGAATGATGAATCATTACTATTAGAAAAGACAAAATTTTTGGAATTAAAATGTTACTGTCAACTCTATAAAAAAAATTCATCGTAACGGATCGTTGGTTCCATTTGAGCAACCAAAGATTGCTGATTGGCTGATTAAACCTTTAAAAAACAAAGTTAACGATGATGAAGCAAAAAATCAATTTTTTGGTGGATCCAAATTGTTTTTGTTCTTAAAAAAATGAATCCGTTTAACTTAGCAAGGGGTAAGCAACTCTTTACGTGTTGTCTTGTTTTATTGCATTTAGAAATATATGTGCTATAATCGTATGTGTAATAAGATTTCAATTCATTTGTCGTTTTAAAAAACCAAACGAAACACCTCTAGTAAATTTATTTGATAATATATTCGTCCTATTATAAGGTATCCGAACATTTTACCTACAGAACGAACCCTTCATCCAGTCTGTAAGTGGCAATTTATCTAACATTGGTAAGGACGCTCACAAAATGTATCCAAGATTGGCTAGTATGTCAAAACGTAAGTTTGCTAAATTGAACCTGTATTGTTACCATGTTTTTAAGGAGACGAATGCGCTGAAACTTTTGAGAATTTTAATATTATTTATAGGATATGGAACACCTTTGGCATTCATGGCAATGGCAACAGCAATGGTATATGACCATCAAAAGCGCAAGCGTGAAAGAAAAGCTACAGCAAAAAGGGACGTAGCAAATCAAGAAATGAATTTCAAAGCAAAGCTGGAAATGGATGAAGAAAAACAAAAATTGATCAAAGAACAATTAGCGATGAGATAAATATCCCTAACAAATCAAGAAAATTTTAATAATCTACAATTGGAAATTAAAGAAACTCGTTTAAAGTTACAAGTGCAGTCTGCAAAGCATGATTTGCTTGAAAAAGGATTAAATGAGCAAAAATCGATATAATCTCAAACTATCTTCGTCGTTGTGCAATTTTGTTGAGAAAGTTAACATGTAAATCTCTACAGAAAAAATTGTCAACAACTACTTGTTATTATGATATTGCTGACGACGGCGACAATTCATAGTAATTCAACAGTAGCTGAGCCAAGCTTGGGATTATTAAGAGACATTTCAAATATTCTACTTTGGTAGTAATGTAATGATGTTAGAAAACCAGAATTTTCAATGAATGACGTCATGTAAGCATCATTAGTGATAAAAACTCAAATTCAATTTATTTTTAAAACAATGTTATTGCAGATGTATCCTCAATATCAGTATCCGGCAACGTTTCACACTTTAATAAAAAAAGATAATATAGGATCTAGAACCTTAAAATCACACATAAACGACTCTAGAACCACATTCTCTGGGATACAATGTTCCACATTCGTAGTAGTTTTCATTAATGCAAACATAAATTATTATGACAACCCTTATTAACTAAAATTGTTTCTACTTCTCATGTAACCCCAGTCAATAAACACAACAATTAACAAATAATCATACTAATTCCAATTTTTGCATCCCCTAGAGCAACAAATAATTATTATAAATAGCTAAACATAAATTATCAATTTCATGTTGATGTATTTGTTAAATAAAGGTGCAACCAAAACCTATAGACAAATACATTAAAAACCAATTAAACTAAATTGAAAATCTACCCAACCTCTTGGAACCTCTCAGGAAAGTAATGAGACAACAATAGCAAATATGGTGAATATAAAGAAAAAACACGATGAAACAACAACATACAAATTTGATTTTAAAAAGTTCATTTATTTATTATTAATCAACTCGTGAAGTAGTAGTACATAGTAAATAATTGCATTTATGCTGAACATTTAGAAAATAAATAATTCAATATAATATATAGCTAAAAAATGACATTGATTTTACAAAAACCACAACTTTATTTAATCAACATTCATCGTAAAATTTTTGCTAAACACAAAACACGTTTAAACATCAAAGCATTTCTTCTGACACAAGGAGCACCAAGTGTACAAGGTAAAGCGAAAGGAGTAATGTCGCGTTTTTGATTACTGTAACCTTCTTTTTCATATAAATTACACTTCACACTATGTTTTCAAGTAAACACTTGTAGATTTTTCAGTATGTTTTTTTTAATTCTTGAATGTTTTTAAAAAAACAGAAGTGTATATTTCTGTTCCAGGTGAGCGACAAAGACGCCTTTATAACCCTTTAGAGCTTCTAGTGTTCATTTGGTTTTGTTTTTATAAAATTGGGAAGCTATGAGTAAATTACAAATTTTTCCAAAAACATTTTTGTATCTAAACTTGTTGCTTTATCAAAAATATTAATGTATGGGATAATTTTGGAAACTTGAAAGGTTTAGTTGTCAGTCTGCCTTTATCCTACGGAGT
>JAHZNA010003954.1:0-10389 GCA_027743935.1 Sinodicranocentrus sp. ZH6 | reverse complement strand
CCTTCCACCTTTAAAGTCCAGGGCGACACAAAAGACAGCTGTCAATAAATTGCAAAAACGGTAGCTAGATCTCATTTTATATTTTAATTAAAGAGTAAACGAGTCATTTTCAAACGATCTAGTTTGTAAAGTGAGCTAGCTGTTTGCGAAATATAACCCAGTAGGTAACTTGTTTGCTGGAAACGTTACAAATACTACTGTGTAAACTTCAAATTTAATTTTGTTCCAATGTATAAATTTAAAGCTGCAAGTGACCATGAACGGCACTTGTATTTCATTTAATTATCAGCGTTTGAACATCTTTCGGTTATCTTTAAGGATGTAGAACTTAATGTGCAAAAGTGACGTAGTTCAGGAGCTATAAAAAATTTGACATTAGCATAAAAGTGCGTTACTGAATACAGAATTGGGACCACCTTCCTTCTGCATTCCGATCCGGTGACTGGTCGATCTATGAACATCGAGAAGCCAATTTACATCTCCAGTCTGGAGAGTTTTAGTGATTAACGGTTATAGGCAAGAAACTCGGTACAAGTGACAAGATTCAACAACTGACCTGAGAACATTCTTTTTAAAATTTATTCAAGTAAACATTTAAAAAAAGCATTCAACATTTTGTTATTTTTAAAATCAGCAGAAATCGTGCTCCACCTATTAATTTTCTTGGTGTCTGGAGGCGTACAATCCTCATGCAATTCGACTGCTTGAACTTGCGATTAATATCATAAAACAACTTTACTGGCGGCTGAATATTTCGAAGTTAGGAAACAAAATTCGGGGTACATATTGATTTACCAAACTTTTGTATCTGATTGGCAAGAGTATTAATCAACTGCTATCTCAATTACGATAATTTTAAATAAAAATTGCCGACAGAATTAAAAAGAATTTTATGAATTAAAACATTACACCCTGTGCCCTGAGAAAATTGCTTTGAACGTCCAAACTCTGTTTTAACGTATAGATTAAATTCAATTTCGTGGATATCAAGATTGCCGTGAGTAAATCCGGTTAAATAAATACCTACAATACAAAACAACCTTTACCAAGAATTGTGTGCTGAATGCAAAATCCTAACAAAGGTATTTAACTGTGCTCCTTTAGACAAACTTCCTTTATTTTGAAAGCTGGTCGTATGGTATTATAAAAACCAAAGAAAATTCGCTGCTGTAGACAGACAGCTTAACCATGATAAGCCGATTTAAAAACGCGTTATTGAATGCAGTGAGCTCTCCAGTTTTGGATGGGAACAGTAACTCGTCAAATTCCAGTGTAAGTGGTCGTGGTGGAGGTGCATCTTCATCTTCTGTACCTCATTCATATTCTACTCCACATCTCAACGGAAATTCTGAAACTTCACTTACAAATAAAAACGCTCGTTTACAGCAACCTCCTCACGTTGGTCCATCTTCCTCCGATTTTAGTCCAGGATCCAATAACTTCCAAGAAAGGATTAAAAGATATGAGTACGGGCGACCGCATTTTCTCCAATTAAATTCTACGGATGAAATCACTGTCACAGCAGATCATATTGTTAGACCCATAATCGTACCTAGGGATTTTACCCATCTCTCTTGGGAAACTGGATACGCAGAGTAAATTGATGAATAAAGCGATTGTTGCTGTTATAATTTTCCGCATGCTAGCTTTAATAACTTAATTCCCTTTTATGAATGTTTCAGGACAATAAATTCCGGGAAGTCTAAAGTAAACGAGGATCAAGCTAGAGTTCACTCAGGGTCCATTAAGGTAGAAGTTGAAGATGGCGAGTCAGAAATCAAGGAAGTTGAAATTCCATATTTTTACTATGGCCTATTTGACGGCCACGCAGGTCCTGGAGCAGCCGTTGCTGCAGCTGCGCGCCTTCATTCTATAATTGAGGTAAACGAATCGAAACGAAAAATATGCATAATTATAATGAATGATCATGATCGTCCAACATATTTACGTTAAAGTAATATAAATTGGATTTTTAATTTGCACAGGATAAACTTACTGAAGTAGGTAGTCATTTATGCCACGAGGGACCTTTTTGTGAATTTAATCTAAAAAGTTCCAAAGGAAAAGGCGTTATGTGGTTCCCCCAGTCCAATATTACCAAAGATTCCTTGGTGGTCGGAGCTCTTGAATCTGCGTTTTACGAAATGGACGAAGTGATTCGCGAGGAAAATTTAAAGTATGATGGGGTAAATGGAGGTTGCACAGTGGTAGTATGCCTGTTTATTTTAGGTAAAGTGTTCATTTCAAATGCTGGAGACTCCAGAGCCATTCTTTGTTACCGGGACTTAGAACCAGTGCCTTTGTCCAACGACTTTACACCTGAATCAGAACGAGCACGAATTCGTCTCGTTGTAAGTGTAGAATTTCGATCCCAATCTTGTTCGTTTTTTTTGAACATTTCTTTGTTTCGAATTTTCATTTTCTTTGGGGCTTAAATTTGTCATACAGGCTGCTCAAAACCCACATCTTTTAGGAATGGACTTTACATCCAATGAATATTTACGAAGACCAGTTAAACGAGATCTAGGAAGTAAAATTTTGTACCGGGCAGCTCATATGACGGCAAGTTTTTTATAGTTCTGTGGTTCTTGTGCAAGAATAGCAATCGGCAATCAAATGCAATTGGTTTAAACTTATGCTTTTTTTGCCCATTCAGGGGTGGGCATACAAAACAGCTACAGTTGAAGACCTAAAGTTTCCTGTCGTATTTGGTCACGGGAAAAGAGTAAAATAGAAAAACATATTCTTTACCGAATAATATAAATAATTTTACTCAAGATTAAAAGTTTTGATGTTGTTACTTTAATAGAGTCGAGTTTTAGCTACTATAGGTGTAACGAGAGGTTTCGGAGGTAAGTTTTTCTGTACTTTTGGCTGTAGTGTTCAATTATAACATATTTCGTTACTAATTTTAATACGTAATATTTTATGACTAGATCATGAGTTGTACGCCCATAGCACTGCCATCAAAATTAAACCATTCCTATCGTCCCAACCTGAGGTAAGCAACGTCAACCGCCACTTCACTTTACATCACTATACATAAACATTTTTAGTTTATTACCGGTTCATTTTTTAAACAGGTAAAAATCCTTGACTTGGCGGAAGACAGCCTATTGGAAGACGCAGTTATCATTATGGGTACCGATGGTTTATGGGATGTCACTTCGAATCAGACCGTTTCAAAAATTGTTTTTAACACACTAGGCCAATTTCCTGAGGTGGACACAGCCAGATACAAGTATAGATATGTTTCTGCTGCTCAAGATCTTGTAATGCATGCAAGAGGAAAGTTTCATGAAAGGAATTGGAAAATGAACGACGGCTCCGGTAAATGCTTATTCTTTATATAATTCATGCATAAGATATACGCTCAGAGCTAATCCCACTTAACAAATCTCGTTTTTTTACGTAGCCGCTACAATTGACGACATATCCGTATTTGTAATACCTTTGGCTCCTTTCTATCATGACACGTTACATCAAGAATCATTGTTGGTTTCTGTAAGTAACTCCCTAACCAATTTGAAGACAATAGACAGCGACAACGAAACGTGCAGTGTGAATAGTAACATTCCACCGGCGGTGATTAGACCAGTGGATGAAGTCAATGCAAACGTCCATAATAATAGTAGTTCATCATCATCGTCATTCAACAATCATACAGATGTTGTAGTAAATGGTGATGCCAGAAATTCAAGCGTTGAGCTAGTCTCTGAAGCCATCGACTTAGAAATAGAAGAACCTAACCATTAATATCTTTATGATTAAAGAATTTTTAAAATGGTTACGATAATTTTTACAGATATAAGTTGTATCAAACTAACTTATTACATAACATAATTGTAGTCTTCGGATTTTCTTTGCAAACTGATTCAATAATCAGGACATTCAGATATTTTTGTTTGCATGCAGCCATTGTTGGCATTATGCATCACTTACACTGTTTGTTTGAATGTATTTTATTGAACAGATCTTCGCGCATCGCATTTGTAGCAAAACCGCCGATTCAACATTCCAAGCTTCACTCGAAAATATAGTAAGTGTATGGATAAATTGCAAACCATATACATACTAGCTTCTTTATCCAAGCTGAACTACGTAACCACTGCAGTGTTAATTATGCTTTTTGTAGTTTTTGTATAACTGAAGATTCCAAGTTGTTCTGTGATATTAATATTGTTTCTTGTTTGTAGCACCATATCATATCTTACTAGTGAAGGTAGCGTCTTACGTTATTTTATGTCCAGTTACATACTAAACTAATACCTAAACTAATTGTTAGTGTAAATTATAGATGATCCACTCATGATACCACCATACAGCTATCGAAATGTGTAGCTCTTTGAATAGTCATAGTATGTAATCGATTAAACTATCTTATTGTTTTTCAATGAAGACCGAGCCAGTTTATTATTAAATTTTCATCCTTTAAAATAAACCTTATATGTATGTTATATATAATTCAATACCACTGACAATGAGTTATTCAAGTACGTGGGAGGTACACAGACGTAAATTATTGACGTAGTTGGTTATTGTTACACTTTACTTTGTTACATTTTGACAGGAAAATTGTTTAACAAATTCTTAAACTTTTCCAATATGAAAACCTTTACATTTACTTACGGTACATGCGAAGACATAAACAACAAATTTAGACGAAGACCATTCTCAATAAACACGTTCGAAAAATTACTTCGTAGTTAATTACATGCAAGTTAGGTAACTACCACATTATACTTAAAAGATACTATTTTGGATTAGCCTAAAGAACTCCACACAGTTGACAGTCGAAGAAAGCAACTGATCCCTGGGTGTGTAACGAGTAATATAGGTAAGCATTGTTTATGCGCTTCAGTCATCCTTCTTGTCTCCACCTGCAATAGAAACTTTCTTTTGGAGCTTATCGTGTTCGCTCAGCAGTCTATCATATTCCTTGTTCATATTTTCAGCTTGTGACTTCAAAACTTCCTTGTCGCGTAAGGACACAGCCAATTCTAAAAGTGAAACAAATAATATTTACTCACATGTAAGTCAGCTTTCTCCATGAAGTTTCTATCTTTCTATTTACTCTGCTTTGTAATTTGTGCTAGCACAAACCTTCTTTTAGAGAAGTGATTTCCTTCAATAGTTTTGGGTTGTCACCATCCGATTTGCTGGATTTTCCACTAGTCTGTTGATCAATAATTGTCGCTGCCGCTTTGGAAGCATTTGCTGCTTGTTTAAGGGCAGCTTCATTTTCTGCCATCAACGAGGCTTGGATTGACAGCAATGTAGTTATTCGGCGGATGATCCTGGTAACAAACAAAATTACATATGATATGAATGATACATAAAAAATCGAGTAAATCACATTATAGAAAAAAAATCTTTTAAAATTACGCTGAAAGCAGCAGAAATGTCAAGTTTGGTGATGATCAAAACGGACGACTGACGACAATTCAACCAATATTGTAATTTGTTTCATTTCAATTTAATTATTAATATTTACTCGAAATAATAATCTTACCCAGGAACAATAATGTCAACAACCCAAACAGACCGTAAAAATACAACGCTGTTTGTGCTCCCAAGCTATGTAACATCTTGGATCGAAATATTCTGTTCCATCTAAATAAGGCACACAATATTTACATCAGCCAAGTCCTAAAGAAAAGTCTGAAATTCCAGCAGTACCCACAAACAACAAAAACTAACCTTTGAGGTGAGAGGAACGGCAAGAGTAAGATTACCAACAAGAAAATCTCCGAATATAGAAATCCGGCAACCAATGACCACTGAAGACTCATCCTTAATTTTTAATTGGATCTGACACCACAGCTACCTGCTTTAAGTTTTTCTACTTGTTGTGACTTATGGCAGTAATCAGCAGTTGGTTTTAGTTGCTTGACAAGATGATCGCGAGACTTATCTTTACAACTTATTCAAAAAATGGTCTGGTTCCTCTTCTTCAAACGTTATTATCAGTTATCATCAACTGTCAACTGATGGCTGAGCACCGACAACCGAAAGAAAAGAAACCAAATATTTAGCTGAAATTACATTTACCTACACGTTCAATGTTAATCATCATTCATCATTCACATAATGACAAACACATGACAGACTTTACGAATAACGTTAAAATGACAACGAATTTCTTTCATGCTACAATTTACCCTGGGAAAACCAAAGTAATTTTCAATTTTATCCCGAACCGAACAGGATGTTGAATGTGGGGGTAGCATGAATAATACAGGCGTAGCGGCGTGGGCAACACAGTATCAAATGACACAGATAAATACAAATATTTTTATCAAAATAAAATTGTGCATGTCCATTTAGTTTAAGTTTTTAACTTGAATCATGCATGCTTACCTTCCGCTGTTAGTTTTTTCTTTTTATAATAGTACTAGCTTCCTTGTTTTATTACGAAACTATTACCTAATTCAGCACAATTTTTCAGAGATTACTTAACCAAACCAATATCTCTTGTCAGAAGTGGTGTTGTTGTGAGGTCAGAAATGAGTGAGAACTTGAGTTTGAGATGCAGAGCAGTATATCGTAAATCGTAATATGTAATGCTGAGCTAGCCTACGTTGTTTAGAGTTTTGTTTTTTGATCTTTGCACCTTCACAAATTCTCCAAGTCATTTTGTTGATCATATCATTCATATCATAGACCTACACGTTCGTTTCGTGTTCGTTCGTTCGTATTCTTCTATCAGTGAAAAATCCTACTTGTAATATCCATCCATATTTACCTTATTTCCACAATTCACCCTCATACTAATACACAAATCTATGTACCTAGGTGAAGTACTTTTTATACACCAGACACCAATACAATACACATCTATAAAAGTTCTTCAGCTATCTCATCACCTCACCATCATAGCTTACAACTGTTACAACCAGCGTCATCATCATATTCTTGGTCTTTGGATATTGCTTTTACATGCTATTATTGCTATTTACTACATGTTGCATAATATTAGTACTACATCTCATCTAATCACTTCTCTACTCTCAAACTTACTAGTCTTATAAATTTGTTTCTTGTTTCTGTTCTGGCGAAGAACGTCTATGTGATCTCGATGTTATATGTGTGTGATATGATGATTCATTCGCCTTGCACTAGGTTGCATTTCTGTAATTACCTCATATGACATCATGTAAAACTTGATCGGGCATGCACGCAAGCATTTAAAATTCAAGCAGTATAACTTGAAGTGAATATCGAGATGAAAGGGGCGAAATACATACATCCGTTTGACTTAGTAAAATTTCCCATAAAGTCCCGAAAGGCACGTGTGAAATATACAGAAACATTGCATTACGAATATTATTTATATGAACTGAGTCCACTCACGACCACGACTCCACTAGTCTCCTCCACTCCATGCTATGCATTATGCACTGCACATGCAACGTACATACATAAATATAAATGTAACCTTCGCGGACCGACTTAAGCTGACGTGTTTCAATTTCAGTAGTGGGGAACAAAACCTGGAAACTTGTATTTTACTCATCTTGAGCGGAATTCGCATGTATATAAATGATGAATATGAAATGAATATACATTATTGCATGGTTTGAAGTTCTATCATTCACGTACATCCAACTAAAAGCGCAGTGGCTGTGTTGTGTCACTCACGTCACGAGGAAATGCGATTTCATAAAGGTCTCCGATTCTGTTCAGTTCCGATGCGATGCTGAAATCCACAATTCTCTGTATATCCAATCGCAGGCTTCCCTAGCACTAGCACCTAAATTTTATAGGAATTTTGTAATGGATAACGGTTAAACGGGATTTCAAATTGCAAATGATATGCTAACATTGCTAATGCAATTGCAGGTAAGTAAGGCATATGACGAAGTTTAAAAACGAAATAATACGAGTGTACTACACCTCCCTCCCACTCCCACAAGATTACTTTGAAGTCTAGTTTATTGACGCGGATATCTTACACACAAAAAGATATTTAAAGAAGTAAATTTGTTATTAATGAATTATGTACTATATCTACCTAATTATATCTTTGAACAAAAAAGATTCACTCTGAAAATACATTCAGAATGACAGATCGTGCCACAAGATAACCTTAACAAGGGATTCGATTTACATCCACAAATCAGTATACAAAATCAGAATATACATTACAGGACATCTACAAAGAAATGCTTTGTACCACAGTACCATCGATCGAACCCATCCAAATAACGCACATAGAAAAGTTCAAAGACGAGGAACAGCACATTTAACGATTTGCAACAATTCATACCCCGTGAACTCATTGTTCTGGATTGCTTGAATCACTTTGGATGCATTCAGTTTTCTCCTTCGAGTCTGAATTGGTTGAATAGCAGATAGGCTGCCTGCATCAATGTGCGACAAAAAGCTGGCTTCTGATTTTTCAACTTTGATTACGTTTATATCTTGTTTTCCGTCATCACTGGTAGTGGTCATTATGGAGATTTGCCCGTAGTGCTCATCTGGGTCCACTCTTTCGCCGCATCCAGGAATTTCGATATGTTCAATAGCGTTGGCAACATCATCCAAGCGTGCACGCTTTGCCTCAAGTTCAGACAAATCATGGTCAGTACTGTCAGCAGTGCCAACATCCATTTCTCCATCTGACACAATCCCCATTTGTCCACTCAAACTATGGCCATTTGCTCTGGCATATTCTGTTCGTTTGTGCCTCGAAGACTTCGCATGTAGAACTAGGTCGTGCTGAAGTACAAAAAACAATGATTTGAATAAAATACAAAATACAGAATATATGATGTGGCACATACTTAAGGTCAAAACGAATACACTGGTAAATATTCCAAGTTTGGCATAAGGACTTACCCTGTGTGCTCGGAGTACACAATTGCAAAATCGACAATATGCTTTGGAATTATCACTCTCATACGGCCGTAGCCAAGCTGGAAAAAATCATGAATAATATGAATCGATTTGATAATATTTTGTGAGCACATTCAATGAAAACTTGCGAAGGCTTACTTACATTTCAACTCATCGAGTTCTTCCCACTCCTTTCTGTACCTTTTAGTGTACTGTGGTCTACTTCCTGGAGTTGCAGATGTAGATCCGAACATCGGATCTTTCTCCAGCTTTTTCGGACTTCGCATTCTTATTTCCGGTGGTGGATCTTGCTGCACAATTTGGACTGAAATTGGACCTGTGTTGGCTCCCGTAACGGAAGCTGTGGCGGCGTTTTTAGCATGCTTTTGGGTGTTTGAGTGTCCCGTTAAGTCCGCTGCAATTCGAAGTAATACACGAGTAGTTTTAATTAAAGTCTGTTCAAGCTAATCTTTAATTTTACAAGCATTACATAAAGAGTTACTTACATTTGTGAGCCCGCAAGACAATAGAACACCATCTACAGTAGACTTTTGACTCATCGTTTGTAACTTTAACTACCCAATCTGGTTATAATATGTCATTGATTAGTACATTTTCACGAGTAAAAACATTAGCCTACCAATTCTCTTAAAATATATGAGTCTTACCTCTTAAGACGGGATCGACTAACCATTCTTCTTGAAACCGAGTCATTTCACCCTCCTCATTTACCGCTATCAAACCTTTCTATCCAAAATGTAGCTGATAGATCTGAAATATTTTAAAAAAACATGAAAACGCTGAATATCGTCTTATCTCAAGGATGGATGGCTTTTTTATGGTTTATCCCCATTAAGAGATTTTCATGTAGAGAGAGATGTATTGTATATGCTTAATAGAATTGTTCTTCCAATACCCTAACATACAAATGTAACGTCTCGTCACTCGTTTTATACGTATGAATATTCAAAGATTCAGCAAGCTATTGAAGCTATTATTTTGATTTTTCAGTTATTCTTAAAACAAATGAATACATTCTTGATCTTAAAATTTATTTTATAATAAAAACTGCCATGTCGTATAGTCGTTTTTTAAATTATGTTGTGTTGTATGCATTTCACTCAAGTAATGCATTGCCATTGATTGCGAGTCGTATTTGTACATCCCACTTGGGTATACAAATATTCAAAATGTTCATATATAAGCAATATTGAAGTGGGCATTCACGATTTAAATTTATGAAGTAATTTATCAAGAAAGAAAGATCCACATGTTAATTTTTTAAACCTATTTATAAGTCGAGACGTAATCGTAATCAAAGTCTCACTTCGGAACGACCCGGTATCTTTCTTTGTTCTATTACATCATTCACATCTGTGAAACCTAAATGCATATGCCATTCTCCCCTGATAACTATTATTTCCTTCAATGGCTCCAATGAGTATAAAAATACATTTAAAAATTGAATTAAAAGTTGGTTTAACAATCCAAAGGATAAGCTGGATCAAGCAACATTCGTTCAAAAAGAATTCTGACTATCTGTTGACTACT
>JAHZNA010003953.1:0-17556 GCA_027743935.1 Sinodicranocentrus sp. ZH6 | reverse complement strand
GTTCTCTTGAAAATGTTCAGAGTGGACTGAACGAAAGCTCGGGATATAAAATAAAAAGCAACCTATTATAGCCTAAAATGTCTGATTTATGGACAAACTGTTAGGTATAAAACTGTCTAAAAAACAATATTATATTGCATATTCTGTTTACAAATCAATGCAGGATAATTCTCTAATTCATAATTTATCACACATTGAAAATATCCAATTGAAAATATCTCTTTGTCTCAACTACATAACGATGGATGTATTTGTCGTCCGCAGTCAAAATTTTCCCAAGAAAAAAACAAGTCGAGATTTTCCTGGATCATTTGCATTCGAAATTTAATTTGTGTAGACGAGCGAATTTTGGGGATCCACCAGGCACAGAGAAGTGACAGCTCCAGGCTGTAGTGAAGAGTTCTCCAGGCTGACATCACACTTATTCCTACCATTATAGCTATTTCACGGACGCGTAGTCTCCTATACTTCTCCACTACAGCCTTGACTTTGGTCACGTGTTGGTCGTCAGTAGCAGTTTTTGGTGGACCGGCTCCGAGCCTGTGTTCCAGCAAAGTGTCACCATCTGTAAACTTTCTACACTAATATTGTACTTGTGCTAAGGGTTGGTGCATCATCCCCCGCTGAGTTTTTGAACTCTTTTTTAATCAAACTGGTAGAAAGCTCCTTAGAGCAGTGCAAATTTTCCTGGGTACGAATGTCTGTTTTTGTGAAAAATATTGTGATGTTTCAACCTTAAAATCTCAGAGCAGAAACAACTCAAGTATATGGCGCGGGTATCATCTGAAAGATAATCGTTCCCTCTTTCGATTGATATGCAGATAAACCATTATTAATCATATCCTGTCTCGTTATTGAGACCGGAAACTGCTTTAATAATTTTGGCACAACCCTCGAACTTTGACAATTTAAAAATGCAGGAATGTCATTAATATATAATGAGAAGATTAATCCAGAAAGAGAGCTTCCGTGAGGGGTGTCAGGAATTGAATGATATGGCTCTGATCTTATTCCGTTGTTTGAAACTATGGACTTCCTGCCTGTGAAGTATGATCAAAACCATTTTAGAAGTTTTCCTCGAACACCACACATAAATAGTTTTTTTAAGTATGATATTGTAATTTAAGCAATCAAACGCTTGTTTTAAGTCAATAGAAACCGCCCCTGTTTTCTTTCCTTCATCTCTAGATTGTCATGTAGTCTGTTAATAGGATTATGGCACTCTGCGTTGATCAGTCTTTTCGGTAGCCATGCTGAAACAGGATGAGTTTACCGTTTCAATTGACATAATGCATCAATCTATTGAATACAATTTTCTCAAGTATTTTTATTGTAGATGACTGGATTGAAATAGATCTGTAATTGTCAACACTGTCTTTTTCTCCTTTTCGCTTGTAAAATGGTACAATAAGGGCTGTTTTCAAATTTCCGGGACTTCCGAATTTTGGAACATTTCATTCATGAGCTGAGTGAATGGTTCATTCACACATGTAACTAGAGCATTTGCTGGTATTTTGTCATGCCCAGCTGGATTATTTAGGTTTAAAGAATTTACTCTTGTAAGTGGTAACAATTCCAGGTGTAATGTTTCATTTTTAGGATTCTGTGAGAAATATTCACAACAGCTTTTTTACGGGATCTGTAATTAGATCTGTACGTTTTCGCCCAACTTCAGTGTTTATGACACGCCATAGTTCCTTCGAGTTTGTTTGTGCTTCTTTTGTCATAAAACTTAATGTTTAGGATTTCAGATTTTCTTTTTGATATCCAGTTATTCGTGCACTTAGATTTGTTAAACTGTGATTTGGCTTTGTTAAATGCACGAGTTATCTTTTCATATTTAGCATTCAGCCATGGCTTTTTTGAGCTTTGACACGAAAGTTTTTAGTAGGTGCATGTGTGTTGAGTGCATGCAAAATTATTTGTTCAAACATGTTGTATTTTTGGCTAACAGTCCAGCAGTATTCAAAACTCCACCATGGCCATGAAACAATCATTTCTCGAAGTGTTTCAAAAGAAGTATTTTTAAAACTGCATATTTGAATAGTTTTATGTGGACTCCGAGGTGTCTTTGATTTGTGGCGAACAGTATAAATTATATCATTATCAAAGAAACTGCTTGATTGCACTCCACTTTTTCTAGTTAAATTGATTTGTAGTTGATTTGTAAATAATGAGTCAATCAAAGTAGCAGATTTTTCAGTTGTGCGTGTGGGTTTATGTATTAAAGATATGAAGTTATATTCATTCATTAACTGCTTTAAAACTTTAGAATTTTTATCGTGTTTAGTTGATCTATATCGTAGTCTCCCATTAAATAGGTTTCCCTGTATTTGTACATGTCAATCATTTTTATTAGGTAATCGAGGAAGGTGCCTGCACTTGTTTTAGGAGGTTTTTAAGATAAGACAAGGTTTATGGAAGGTACGTAGGGTTTGGATATAATGACATATGTAAGAATTCAATAGAGGTATGAGAGTTTTGAAGTTTGACGGTGAAGTCTTCATGTATATATAATAGTCGGCCGCCTCCTTGTTTTTTATAAGTGGTCATTCCAGGTCGATCAGCTCGTATGATGTGATTTCCTGGGATTTTTACTTCTTCATCTGGTATATCTTTATATAACGTTGTTTCTGTCACACCAAATATGTGGAAACGAACATTTTGTACGATTTGACTTATTTCTTGTTGATTGGCAGAATGTACAATAGTGATTCCACGTATTCTTTGTAAATTTATTGTATGTTCTGATGGAGGTTCTAATCGTCAAATCTAAAGCTTGTTTGTGGAAGTTGAGTATCAGTACATGTAAGGTGGAGTGTATGTGGAACTCGTGGATTGAGTTCTTGAATAAGTGCTATGAGAGGGAGCGTGAAGTAACAGTATAGAACAAGTTTATTCTGAGATGTGTAAGCTCAGGAGAAGGAAGTAGATCTTGAAACAGATTATTTGAAACCTCAATAATAATCACTAAATTAAAATGCGGAGACGACATAAGATACATTAACCTTAACATTGAGGTTTTACATAATTGAAATAATCTAGAATATGTAAATATTCTACATAATGCACTGCCACATATGTTCTTCACATGTGTAATCTGGATAGATTTTCTTGAAACATACTTCGTAAAAGTATAATTTGTATAAGTTGCATTTTAAGTAGACGTATCTGTTAGATTTTCGACAATTAGTACATTGCATTGTGGTTTTGAGAGTTCACAAGTACTACAATTCCAGTCAATGTCGTGTTCAAATCGTCGATAAACAGGTAGGGAAATTTTAAGGCATGTCCTATGAAATGCATTTTTACATTTGTTGCAGCGTAAACTGTGTTGATGAAGTTTTCCACTTCTGTTACAGAGTTGACAAGTAGGCACTGTATTAATAATGTTTATTCCACTGCGTATTAATTGTGCTTGAGGTAGTTTCGTCTTCTTATGTTTGAATAATTTCCGTCTCCTTTCAAGACTCCAGGAAGGATAGGGAAAGGAAGAAGGAATACAAGTGCAGAAACTATTAGTTTTTATAAGAATGTCTATTTTAAAATACGGTTGACTGACAACTTTATAAGAACCAAGTCTTATCATTAGCATATTCAGAAAAAATAGAAATTTGCATGGCTGTGTATGATGGGTATCACGAAAGTCCCTAAAATTTGCACTGTAAATTATGATCACTGATTATGTGCACTAATTCCATTTGTATTTTGCACTGTATTGTAGGTCTGTTGATGAGGATGAGAATGAAGGTAAAACTTTGTGTAAAACACATTTTTAGAATTTTTTAATTATGAAAAACTACAGAACAAGAACGTATGTATGAATTAGTCAAGGGAAAGATCATAATAATCAGAATTTGATTGAGCGGCGGAGCTGGTGCTATAACATACGTGTCGTTAGTTTCATCCTACATACATAGATACATGCACCGACCGAACAGAACATAAAACATAATACGCCGCAAAAAATTTAAAATAATACAGAGGTTTGCTTAAGTTAAATTGAACCAGACTTTAATTTTGATAAATGAATTGTCACTCGATCCCCTAACTGGATAAGTAGCAGGTGACGGTGAACCGTTACGTTCTACCTTTCCCAAAGAAAGGCGTTCATCCAGCACAACAAAGGTGAAGGTTAAAGTGAGCATTGACTTTACACTTTCATAGAAAAGTAAATTATCCCACCTAGCTCCCATAAGGTAGAAGGTATCAATGAATCATTACATTCTACCATTTCGTAGGAATCATGTCTTGCACCAGCTCATGGCTGGTCAAAGTAGCAAGTTACAGTGAACCGTAACCTTCCACCTTTTCGTAAGTATAATACACGTTAAATGCAGCTGGTGCAAGTACTTATTTTTCAGATGGATTTAGCTGTACACTATAATCCCCAAATCAACTTTTATAGCACCTTTGATAAAGATTCCGGCTAACCTATATGCAATCGTGTCCTTTACATAAACGCAGTAAATATAGATAAGTATTGCATTGGATAGTGGAATGGCAATATTATGTTATCCTTTGCATATAATATTAATCATAAGTATTCTATGCGGTCGGTCCACGCACACAGACAACTGCAGTTCTAGTCAGCATATTTGAGCATAGAAATATGCATCCGCTGCTTACTCAGCTTTAGTAAATGTGTTTATGTAACTTGAAGGTTAATGTGAGACACAGCACTCATGTCAAAATTAGGCATTATATTATGAATCATATTATTTCTATGTAACTCATTTTGAGATCTACATTTAACTACGTACGCAATCAGAATAAATCATCACTTCTAATTCGGCAACCAATCTGGTCTTAACACCATCACCTTACTTTATTGTAACTCTGCAGTATATTATAGTAGAAGATTATCCTACCGAGCTCAGAAAATGTGACAGTTAACGGTGACAGTGAACCTTCACCGTCCACTCATATTTCATAATTGAATATCTTACCCAACTCACAAATGGTTTCTAACTTATTGTTAGTTTCAATGCTAGGCTCTATTATATAGAAAAGTATATTGCATAGAATGGTGGTAAGGGATGTCAGACTATTCTTCACACATAAAATACTCCTGGGTATTCTGTCCCGTTAGTCCACACAAACACACAGACAGGGACAGACACGTGCAGTATAATACAGTATTAAATATTAATGTTTTAATCTTTTTCCAACCACTCGACATTTTGAAAATGAATTATAACAGTGAATTGAAGTGGTTAAATACTAAATGCATATAATATAGTAGATTTACAAATGTTTAATGCGAGGAGAGCTTTGGAGGTGGAACAGAAATGGGGTTGCGTGTTTTCAAATCGACATGGTTTTGACAAGAGTGGGCAAAACAGATTAATTATTCAAAATGGATCTTTTTTACTGAAACTAGATCAATATAAAATCTATAAAATATTTTAACAAAAAGCAGTTTTCTTTATTTCATTCCAAAAAAATATACGTAAATAATTGACAAATAAATCTTCTGATTGGGTCTGTCAAACGATCAAGTGTGAGTGAGTTCACTAAAAAATCATTTGACATCATTTGATTTGTTCAGAGCATAGTGTTAAACTTAATTGTCAGATTTATTCTGATAGAGAAATCTCATGTCCAGTCGCGTAGCTCAGTAACAAAGCCATGTTGAGTCTGTTGGTCAAGTTCATGAATTCCTCTTCCCATTTTCCTTCCCTATGTTCAATATCCTCATCTTAGTGTGCTGGTTTCAAAGCCATCCTTTGTCGCAAGTCAGTGAATCCCAAGTCTACAAATGTTCTACATGTTAAGGCTAACCACTTCCTCAAGAAGATGAGTATTCTCCCGATATGAATCTGATTTTGAAACCAACCTATTTTTTATGTTAATAAGTTCACTCCTCTCTTAACAGCATTAACAGTAATAACAAAAGCTTCATTTCCACATCAGCGTACAAATCCATGATTGATATGGTGTCGGTGTCAAGCAGCGCATCTCTCAAAACCTGATTCTATCAACAAACTAATTCGTGCCTGCGTAGTTTTACATGAATAGCAAGTTCTGCTCATTCTTTCATATAAAATAAATTAGTTTGCTGTGAATCTGATGTGAACTTAAGTTCATGTATCACATGCAACAAATACTTTGCTGGGATCAGTCCTTTTCAAGAAAATCACAGAAAATTCAATTATTCTCGCAATGGCCTATTCCCAACTAATTTTGTTGGCGACATTATCAGCTTTTATTTTTATTTCCACGGCAAGTTAGTTACATTTTGCAACAGCTTCAATCTTTGACAATTTCGAATAAATAATAAATAGCTCAGTATTAGTATCTAATTTATAATTTATTATCATTCCAATTTATATAGGTAACAGGATATGAGCAAAGACATTTGGTGAGACATACAAGGTCCAGAAAACCTTACCTGTTTTTGACGCGATCAGGCTCCTGTGCCCAAATAGGATTTGATAACAGTGAGTGTGGAGGTCTTAATAGGGGAAATAACAGCGGTTGTGAATCCTACTGTGGGAAACTTGGATATTCTGAAAGCTACTGTCGTCCTCTTTACTGCTTGTGTCACTACGAATATAATTCAGGAGAGGAATGCGACAGTATTCCAGTCAGGCCACCAAATGAACCCGAAAATCCAACCGAGGTATGTCTTCCATCCTATGTTTCCTGTGAATTTTTTTTGAGTTAATCCTGAAATTGATGCTTGCAGGGAACTGGATATCCGCACAAATTACGAAATATCACTGACCCAATTTTGATTGCCCTTACACAGAAAGTTATCGATGCCCCAATCAAGTGGAAGCAACCCTAATTAAAAAATGATAAATTAAATTATTTCAATAAATTATATTACTGCATTCAGTAGAATACCCCATTATTTCAAATGTACAACTGATCGTAAACTCTGTGTCTTCATCGTCAGTCAAACATCCAATCGGTTCGTTTCGTAAATTACTGTTGGAACTTACGAGGAAAAGTTACAGACCAAGTTGGCCCTTGAATGCGGCTTCCGGCGGGAATGGGGAAGGGTTAAAGTTTTAAAACTAGACAGATTATTAATTCACACGGGAATTCTTTCTGCTGAAACTATATCAATAAAAATTTCATAAATATTTTAAGACAAACTTTACCACGTTCTCTTCGTCATTTCATTTAAAAAACTATATCCGTAAAATAATAGACAAATCTTGAAATGATTTAACATCATTTGATTCGTGAAAATGAGAAGCTCTTGCTGGGAAATGCCCATGTACTGAGCATCTGACAAATAAATTAAGCAAACATATTTTATTTAATAAGCTTTATGCATTGTTTGGATTGAAAGAAATTAGGAACTTATTCGCACTTATCTTCAGTGTCAAGGTCAAAATTCCTCACACTTTCTTTATAAACGAGAAACGTGTCCTAATACCTAACCACCGATATTTTGAATTATTCAGATGGAGAAATTTCCTCATACAAAATATATTCATGTTCAGCGACACACCACATCAAAAATTGAAAGAGAACAAAAGTCAGGTTAAAAAAATGTCATTTTTTTTAGATTTCTGCTCCCATTTTCCTTCTTAATGTTGAATGTCCCAACTTACAATTAGTGTAATTAAATCAATTCTTCAAGTTTGAATGAATGAATGTATTCATAAATGTTCCCCTCCAAAGTCACTGAACCCGAGTCCACAAACGTTGAAAAGTATTTCCTGGTAAGGCCAATAACCACTCTCTAAAATAGTAATGAGTATTCTCACAAGTCTATTTTCGATGCTAATGACTCCACTCTTCACAACAGTAGAATAAAAAACCTGCAGCTGCCCACATACATAATCAAAAAATATATGATGTGGTTTCGATGTCAAGCAGTGCATCTCTCAAAACCCGTTTTCTATCACCAGAGCCATTAGTCCCTGTGTAGTTTACATGGAAAAGCAAGTTCTGCTCATCCTTTCAACCCAAAAAAAATACTTAAAAATTTTCTCGCAGTAAATACGGCTTGATTCCTTGAAAAAGACACTTACTCGAGGCTCCGTCTTACTCCGAAGCTGATATTCAATCACAAGACTAAACTTAATGGCAAGATACTTTGAAAAATGTGTTGCTCTACAATAAATGAATAAAAGCAGACCTCTCCCTCATTTCATGCATCACATACAAAACATTCTTGACTGAGAACAGTCATTTTCTTGACAATCATAGAAAATTCCAACAATTCCACAATGGCCAATTTCCCACCAATTTTGCTGTCATCATTATTAGCTCTCCTTTTTATTTCCAAGGTAAGTTACCTCCCACCACAGTTGCACTCTTTGACAATTCTAAATAAATTACTTTTCTCGTCTTTCCAATTTATCATTTCCAATACAGGTCACAGGATATGAGCTACGACATGCAAGGTCAGCAAACACGTTTTTATCGCCATCAGGCTCCTGTGCCCGAGTAGCCTTTCATAACACTGAGTGTGGAGGTCTTTATAGAGGAAATCACGGCGACTGTGAATCCTACTGTGAAACACTTGGATATTCAAATAGTTTATGTCAACCCGCTTACTGTTTGTGTCACCACGAATACAATATAGGAAAGGAATGTTCCAGTTCTCCAATGTCACCACCATGGGCACCATGGTATGAACCCCAAAGTCCAACAGAGGTATGTGCCATGTATCCTTATTAAACCATGAAACCATCATTCTATTTTTCCTGTGGCAAATTTGATGTAAAATTGATTTTTGCAGGGAACTGAAAATCCGCACAAAATACGAGTTATCACTGACCCAATTTTGATCACCCTCACACAGAAAGTTATCGATGCCCCGATCAGGTGGCAGCAACCCTAATTTAAAAAAATAAATTAAATTATGCCAATAAATACTATTGTGTTGTGTCTGCGAAAATTGGGTGACATTTATCGCTTTCGCATTTATTTTCATGAAATGTCAAGTTGACAAAATGTGGTCAAGGTTCATTCACGACGACTACATTTTTTTCACTTGTTAAAAGTTCCAAGCAATCTTTTTTAACCGATTTGGCTCATAATTGCTCATCTTCCTGTAATAATCATCTTTAACTGGAATCACAATTATTCTAAACCCATCCAGCTCCTTGTCAATAACTTGACTACGACTGTGACAAGCTAGCTTGTTCCAAATCGTCTTCCGAATTTCCACCAGGAATGCAAGAGAAGCTGCAGATATGCCGCAAATAAGAATGAAAAATGCTCCTTGACAATCATCCACAGCTAGTTTGCGAGTGGGTGGTTGTGTTTTGATAATATAAGAGGCTGCATCCACACACCACAGGTTTTCTGGCCAGTGAAGGGCTTTCCATTTGCTCATTAATCCGCTTGACATTGAATTCAAAATCCTGAGAATAATTCAAAACAATTCACCTTTGTACACCAGCAATAATTATTTTAATTTATTCATTAAACATTGCATTTTATAATTACTCCCTGTCCAGCAGCTGCAAAAATTTACTCCCTTTCTGGAGAATGAGGGATGTTCCAACTGTAAAAAATGTTTCCTTTGCCACTGTCAAGCGGCATTGGTGAGATTTTTCAAAGTCATTTCCGAGAGCAACGTCAAGATAAGATTTTTCCTAGAGGAAATTTACATTTTACTTGGAAGATGATAATCTTAATCATGCAGACATGAAGCTTATCAAGAGTACCTTAAGGAATGCAAATTCCCCTGTTAGCGTTTTATTAACGCCTTGAACGTCACTAGAAACAAGATCTGAGGATAAGGCTCCCTTTCCGATAGCTTTATACACCCCACTTGTGCTTGACCGAAATAAATCCTCCACAGCTGTATTCTTGCGGTATGTCCAGCGCAAAGTGTTTTGATTAAGGAGCCCCTCCAAATTGTCAACAATGTTGTAAAGTTTTGGAGCCGATAGGAAGGAGACCATATAGCCAAGGTAAATGTTTGCCACGACGAGGGTGAGAAACCACCAAATCACGACGAGAAATTTGGTCGTTTTATTTACAGGGGATGTTATACCTGCGGGATTTGTAATTAAAAAGCTACTTCCGCCAAGTTAAAAATTGCTGGTAGTAGTTTTCCTTACTTTCTTGAACCAAAGAACCGATAATGAATTGAAATAAATTTCCGATTAATTGAAAAGCATCAACTTGCTTTTGGGCATCTTTTCCTTCCTGAATTCGGATGCTGATTATGTGCATCAAAAATAGGGCGGGGACTAGTAGGCAAATTGTTGTGAACACGGCAAGCCAAACCTACCATATTTTCATTTTCATTATTGCTTTCTTTTCATAGTCATTTAATTTCTACCATTAAATAGTTTGAAGATACCTCGGGACTTAAGGGGCGAATGAGAATGGTAAGTTTACTTCCAGATTGTGGCGCCGGGATGAGAATTGCGGTAGGTTCCAAATGATAAGACATGGAAAAGCGGATTGCTTTTGCTCTATCGAGTGTTACTGAGAATCCTGCCGCGCCCAAGTCTGCTTCCTATTAAGAATATTTATGAATAATTTGAAGGGCATGATTTTAAAAATAAGGGATTTTGAGAAGGACAAACTTTCCGCAAAACTTGTCCCACCATTCCATTCCATGTCCCGTTGGGAAGGCGAGATCCCCAGTTGCCGTCATAAGGAAAAAATATTGTGGATCTGGACAAATAATGTAGTAATTAGATTATTTATATGAATGACATTAATTTGAGGAAAGCTTAAAGCGTTGATAAAGATGAGCATACGAAAAGTTGTATTTGGTCTGTAGGGCGTATATTAGCTCGAAAACCACTCCGCTGAAATTTTTATTGATAATCTTGACAAAAGGGTGTCTCTGTTTGGGTTCAAAATAATTCAAATATTCTCAAAACTGGTCGAAAACAGTTTTTTAGCGACAAGTTAACGAGGCATACTTCAATTGTCACAATTTTAATATCCCTCCCTTTCAAATATCGACTTCCATCTGAGACTTCAATTTGCTCTAAATCAGATTCTTTGAGAGGGCATAGAAATTTGTTTTCGTCAGTGAAACGAGTTATATTTCTGTGAAAACAAAATAATGTAAATTGATCCAACAATTTAGAGCAATGTAATATCATTTCCTCTAGAAACACATCTGCATTTCACTTACCTCTCGTTCGTTATATTTACAATGGGACCACATTCAAAGCACCTCATACATTTCCCTTTGAAAAGAATGGAAACTTGGGGCAAGCACGGACAGACACTAATACTTTCACTTGAAGTAGTTTGGAGGAGGATGAAACAAAGAGAAAACTGTTTAAAAATATGAGCATAGGTTTTACTGAAATTAAAACACATTTAAAAAAAATAATTCTTCAATTCTCAAGAGAATTTCAATCTTCAAAAGCTGTCAGTTTGTAGAGCAGCACTGTAATATAGTTTCTCCTTAAAAGGAATTTAGTAAATGGTGGAGAAAGTACGCTATCAATCCGTCCAGCTGGAAAAGTAAAATCAAGCTTATTGGCATTCCAATGAATATTTTATGTTTCGCCTGAAAATGATTTCCCATCGTGGATCTATCAATGTCACATTTTTCGTTCAAGTTTGGTTTTCTCCGTAAAAGTGACATTGAGGTGACCCATTACCTGCTGTTGTGGTATTTGTGTGAATATTTTACATTATTCATTTTTGGGTTCACTGCTGGAATGTTTCATTCCAGAGTTTATAATGGATGGCTCATTTGCACACATTTAGAAAGTGAAGAATATTTTATGAAAGGGGGATTATATGAATGTCATGAATGAAATGAAAAATACAAAAGGTCGTAAAAGTAGATGGAGGAATGGATTTTTTCTGCGAGTGGAAGTGATGCATTGATATTGCTGCTTTATCCCACATCGCTGACATTTCGTCATTTATATATATCATCTCCCTTTTCTTGTGCTCAGTTGACAATGAACTGGTGAACTTGTAGTCAGTTGGTGGTTTTCTTGAATAATGAGCACTCCTTTTGTGCTAATCTGCATGTATCTTCCTTCAAGGAAAACTGACAACTATCCAAATGCTTGAATAAATAATGGGCGTAACATGAATGGCTATTTATGTCATGTCATTTGAGAAGTATGTTGAGATAAGAAAATATTCCTCATGTTTTCACTTTTTTCCGATGATGACGTAGAAATACTAAGCACAAGTCTGCATTCATTAGAAATTTAAGTAGCTGTGTTTGGATTTTATGTTGGTCGGGAAAACATTGAATGATGGGATTTCTTAGAAAGGTATCCAATGTTATTTTCCTTTGTTTGCTTGTTCTCTGGTTGCCCTAATTCGGAAAAAGAAAGTTGTGCCCATTGGCGTGCACTTATATTTTGCAAGTGGGAAATCCTGTACTTCTCTTATATTTTGTATTAATTCTTATTGTTCTCGCAATTGGGAATACTCGAGAGGGAAAAATGCTACAAAAGCAACTAGACATGCATTTTCTATTACTTTTTATTTATGCATTTATTTTCTTAAATCTTCGAATTGTCGTTAGTGTTTTTCTTCATATATTACAAGTCAAGACTAAATGTGAATTCGTCAAATAAAATAAATTATCCTGACAATTTTTGTTGATTTCAGGTCAAATGCGATTCAGATTATGAGGACGAAGAAGACAATACTGGCTCTGGGATTGACCTTGCTGGGAATGCAAAACGAGGTCAATTCCCACATCAACTTTATATCATTTGGAAGAAGGATTTTTACTGTGGAGCCGTCCTTGTAAAGATAATGGATATTCACATAGCCCTAACCGCGTGTCACTGTCTTTACACTGATGACGGGGAGCTGATGCCATACAATCGTTTACTCATATTTGGAGGGACTGTCAACTGGCAAAAGCAAGCAAACAAGCAGGTTCGGAGAGTCACAAAAGTTGTTTTCCACGAGGACTGCAACAGGAAACAAAAGACGAACAATATTGCTATTTTGTTTCTCGATTCGGACTACGACGTCACAAGATATGTGAAACCGATCCGGTTACCAGAGCCGGGTTTAGAGTTTCCAGGTAAATTTTATTGATTTCTTTCAGTGAAAAATAAATTTTGAGCAAAAAGCTTTGATTTTGTTGCAGGCTATATTTTTGTTAGCGGTTGGGGCAGCAATGTATTCAACGGCAAAATCCCGGATATTATGAGATGGGATTATTTTGACGCTCTGGATTGGAACAAGTGCAATAAGCGCGTTAGCTCTTTGACCGAAGAGCAGTTTTGCATAGCGGGTATTGGCACAGCGGGTCATTGCAATGGGGATGCGGGAGGACCTGCAATTGCAAAGCCGAAAGGGAGTAACGTCGATTATTTACTTGGAATTGTTAATTATGCAGCTGACAAAGGTAGCTATAAAAATACATCTATTGTTCTGGTAATGTTTGCAAGGATGGAATGTATATTGGAAGTTTTGAATAGATTGCAGAAGTACGAGCTTTGTGGGGGTTCATACAAATGTGGAGTATTACAAGGACTGGATTAAAACACAAGTTAGAAATTATCTCGAGGAAAATGGATAAGTATGAAAGGGTTAAGGAAATTGAATCTGTATTCAAGACCATGAGCAAAATAAATAAAAATTATCCTTGTCATTTTTTAATATTCTTTGGACTTTTTTTACCATGGCTCATCATTTCCTTAAAAGTGTTTAAATTAAATGGAAATGTACGGTCACATAAATATTTAGAAATTGATGAGTTGCTCGTTCACATTTTATGTCACTTAATAATGAATCGGGAAATTTCTGACATACTTAGTCATGATCATGCAATGGAATTGATTAATAAATAGAAGCAGAATTTAAAATTGCTCATCCATCGACTCAACCCTACAATTAGAGTTTTGATGAGGAAAAAAATGATGTTTTTCTTCTAGTTACTTTCACGTCAATCCTCCTCTTTCTTCGAAATAAAGTTTCTCATTTCCTTGTACCTATATATAATCGGCATGAGTCTAGTTTCATAAGGGCATACAATTTTCGTGAATGGTAGACGCATAAATATTTGAGGAATGGCTTTTATAAGTGATTGGGAAATATTATACATATTTTTAGAGGAAAATTGAGACTTGTTACCTTTGCTATTTCTGTAAACTTCATGACGTCAAAATTTTCCAGCACTTTTATGTCACACGTGACGAGTCAACTCGTCTGGATTTTACGAGTTAAATTTGGTAATTTACAAACTTAAATAAACTTCCCATTTCTTTAGTCTGTTTCCTCATAGTACGGTAAAACATACTAAAATGAGTTTGTAATACGCTAGCCCACCAATTGAAAACTGACTGCACTAGAATTGGCTTTACGTACACGCATAAACAGCATTCCTACAATATTTTTTATTCTGGAAATGCTCCAGCAGGAATTTTGCCTGATACTTGGCCAAAGTTTGGAAACTTGATACGTCACAATTCTCGTGTATCCATTAACAATTTCTTCCATCTTGTGACGATTTTACGACAAATTTGCCAATCTTATTTACACTTACAACTTGTCTCCGTCATCATTTAGGATAAATTTACTACTGGAAACTTTTCACTTTGACGTTTGCAAATTGTTTGGAAATGTTAGTCGAGTAGTATAAATTATGGAGCTGGGACAGCTTTGGGAATCATTCAATCCCTGTCAAACAACGACAGCGCAGACATTTCAGAACACTCAAAAAGTCTCATTCTCGAACCTCATCTGTTCTTAATCCGTGTACTCACCTTTGCCAGTTTTAAAAACTTATTAAAGTCTAACTAATCAAAACAACACTGACTCAACATGAATTTCTCATCTTCAGTACTCTTATTCTTTGTCAGTTTGGCTGCTATTGTAGTGGCTAGGCCAGCGACAAGATCTCAACAAATCACATTCATGCAAATGTCCAAGTTTGGTAAGTTTTAAATTTATTCTGCAATTACAGGCTAGTTGAGATGAGGGTAACATGAATGGACAGTAATATTAATCTATTTTTTTGTAGGCTCAAGTCACTCATTTGTTGGAAAGGATGAGGGTGAATGCACCGACATTGATGACACCGACGTGCCCACTTCCGTTGAGATGAAGGAAACTGGCTCTTTCAAATTGATCACTTACTCCACCTCCTGCTCTGCTGAAACACAGGTAGAAATGGAATCAATTCATTTGGAAAAATCAACAGTTTTAAATCCCAGGCGGGCCATTTGTTCCATCCAAATGGAAGAGCCTGCGTCAGATAAGTCCCTCAAGGTGACTCTTTTTATGGGAATGGAGGAAGGTTCTGTGAAGATCTTGGAAGATATCCGTCATGCAGTTTGCATTGACACTTGTACCGAGTGGACGGAGTACGCCAAGTCTGTGAAAATTCATGTCAATGGCCAGCCTTCTACTGCAGACCAGATAACCCTTTTTGAAGATAACGAGTGCGGAAAGCAAGTTGCCTCTGGGGTCAAAGATGGAGCGGACCTTGTTCCTTTGACGAGAACTCAGGCTGGCATTGTCAAATCTTTTACAATCGTCAGAGATAAATGATCTGCTAGAGGAATACTAATCACTGCAGCTAAAAAAGACAACCCTATACAGTCAGCTTAAAAACGGAACAGTAACGATTTAAAAATATATGTATTGCACCACCTCTGCAACTTCCTGCTGGTAGGGATGCATAGATGGAATTTATGTTAATGCAATTGCTTTCCCATTGTTTAATTGTTAGTTTTTCTACAATAAATATAGGTTAAAAATAAAATGAAATCAGAAAAATTGCAAAAAAGTAAATCAGCTCAGTGTTTTCACGTAAAATTTATTTGTACTGTGGAATGCAGGTAAATTCTGGTTTGTTTGTTCGACCAACAGGATGTGGTCAATGCTTATTTGTCTATGGTAGCTTATGGGGCTACAAACCACAACTAACTACAACTGGAGCAAGGACTTTAATTTCAATACTCAATTACAGAAGAATTGCCTAGGACTAGTTGGGGAGATAACATGTTTATTATCTTACATCATGCCGGCCTTGACGAAGGAAGACGCTGCGGCGGTAAACGCTCCCTAAATATATTTGAAATGAGAATGAGACAAGGGCGAAAATATTTAGAAGCATCTAGCAAGACTTGAATGTGAACTATGACATAAATGAGGTACACCTGTTGTTGCTTTCTGGACAATGTGGGGATTCTTCTAGAAGCATGGAACACTTTTGCCAGGTTTGGGCGATGGGAAATTAAGTAATGGGGAAATCAATGCTCAAAGAAGAATTTATTTCTTGAAATCCGATTTAAACAGTAGTGATATGTATTTTATTTAATTTTAATGAACAATGATAATTAAAACTATTATTTAACACAAAAAACTAGACTAAACTCACGAACATTATTTGCTAACAACATTACGTCGACAATCCAAGAAACAAATTTGTGATACATGGCTACTTACAATACGATTGTAATACTCCCCATACATGCCAATATTTTATTAGTATCGCGCAACAATACTTTTTAATAATATTGGGCGTGTACGTCCGTTTTTCAGAACGATTATTCGAAAATCCTCAACCATTTCAATTCGGATTTTCTCTCTCGATAGGCATCAATAATATCTCACCAGTGTTAGAAAATGACACATTCAGCAGGTTCCCTTCATAGGTACCCTCAGGTGCTCCATTATTTCAAGGTGCATTTAATTCTCTAAAAACTTGGACATGACTATATACTATGTTTTGTAAAGATTACAAGGCCAAACGCCAGCATCTACACCTAACTATTATGACTTAATTTTAGCATTGAAAAACGTCTATTCTATGATTTTTTTCTATACTCGATAAAAGCATATTATTATGTATGTATTGTAAGTAAAACCAGATATTTGTATTGAGTTCTGAAGCTACTCCTAAGCTGTGTGTTTAAAGCTAGCTATTAAACAGTTAAAAGCGAAGAGCAAATGGGGGTTTATTGAATTGTATCGTCACAACTATATTTCATTTAGATTGTTTTCGCTAAATGCTAAACTACTCAATGCACAACAAGTTAACAAGGTGATCCACGCATGTATTCATGAATTCAAGAAACGTGTCGTTATCAACGGAAAAGAATGATGGATAGGCACTCTTTGCAATTAAAGTTTGAAATCCAACAAAAGTGTTGTATGCATGAGATCTTTTCCTACTCAAGCGTAGGATGGATTTCTTGAAATGTTTCGAAGCATTGACCATCTTGCCGGCAAAGAAACACTCCATTCGAGCCACAAAAGTAGACAAGACAGCAAATACTACCAACACGGTTAGAATATGATATTCACCAGTATGTACTTGTCTCATGGCCAGAAATGTCGAAAATACCACGGCAGCATACAACAGTGCGAAATGACACGCAAATCTGATTTCAGCTAGAAATGCATTTGCGTAGTTGCATTTTGTATTGTAGAAAGGTGAGGATGGCTGATATGATGGTGATCAGTATCCATGCCGCTCAATTATAAATTGATTATTGCAGTCACACCTTGATTACCTTGGTACAAATTGATTTATGCCTATAAGCCCCCCTCACGGTCCAGGCGGAATCGACCAGTGCTATTGATAAAGGACAATATTCTGGTAGGGGTAGCTGGCTGGATTTCACGTAATGAGAGGGGATGCCCCTCCAGTACGTCCATCCGAATTGA
>JAHZNA010003952.1:0-15024 GCA_027743935.1 Sinodicranocentrus sp. ZH6 | reverse complement strand
TTACGTATACATATAATTACATATTTTATACATATCAAACTATCACACTTATGAATGATTCAACTTTATTGGTTGGGTACAGTTGGTACTATTTGATATGATGTTCTACTTCTACGCTATATGATGATGATGATATGTACGATATTTTTTATTTGAATAATCTGTCGTACTTTTTTTTTGTAAATGCAGATACAAAATGCATATGTACCAAATTACAGTATGCAATATTGCATCATAATTTTCAGGAATCATGGGGAAAGTTGTAAAATCGAAAAACAACCTATGCATGCAACAACTCTGTCCCCCTTGTTCTGATATCGAAATTCAGGATTTTGCTTAAAATATTCCCCAATGTAATATAATGTTATAATGTAGTACTCGTATAATTATTATGTAAAACAATTTTAGTACAAATAAAAAAGCAATATAGTACAAACACGGACTAGTATGGAAACGAATAATTTAGAGGGTAATAAACTTTTAATACGTTCTGCTTCAATGGTTGAAAAGCCAACCAAGCGCTAGGAACCAAGGATGGAAACCTTTCCTCTTTTGTCCAATAATTCAGAAAATCGTCTGGCATTGTCCCCAGGGCACGTTGAATTGTTGCATTATACTCTTTGTAGTGATGCATCATGTTTCTTATTTGCCGAATAAGATCCATCACAGAATTGCTTTCTTTTTTCTTTGAATACTTGTCAGTTTTGGTAAAGTTACATAGCACGGGGCATAATTTAGACTTCCAACCGTCTGGATTATAAACATTTATTCCGAGTGCTGAGGCTGTATTTGATTGAAGCCACTGTATGCATTGATTGGCATCAGGATCCTTGTCTTTTACGCAATTGCTCACTTTGTCGAGAAAGTCTAAGGTTTCTGTGCTCGTCCAAAAAATGTGATGTTCTAAGACATCAGGAATTTTTGGTCGGTCTTTGCTTTCCGCAGATATCATGCTTTGTACAAGTGAAAAACTTCCTGGGCAATTCCTTTGGAGAAGGTCACAATCCATGCTTACCTTGGCTTGCAATATGTTGCTCTGTCTAACGATTGGTACACCAAATGGATGCTTACCCGATGTCAATACAAAATAGATAACACATCCCATAGAAAATACATCAGCTGCAGTAGAAATCGTCTGGAAAACACACATGCTGTAATAATTGGCAAATTATATGAATGATTGGGTATTTTCATGAAGAAAGTTTAAAAGCTCACAAATTTTTCGTTTGACATGATTCCCTCCTGTAGATTTACAACATATTTCACAACCTCCGTCGCCATCCACCCTTCGGTACCTGAACCGGCAGTTTTTTGTGTAACTGATGATTTTCCATCGGGAAGCTTTTTACATAAACCCATATCAGAAAGTTTGACCAGCACTTGGTTACTAATTGAATTCACTTTTCAACACTGGCGGATTATTTCTAGAGGTAAGACCGTTACTGGAATGATGGCTCCTTTAGTTTCCACCCATTTGCTGAGGGTGGCTTGACAAAGTTCCAACGCTATGTACAGATAATTGTTATCCTCTTCGTCAAAATAATATCTTACAATGTTTTCGTGTTCTGTGAGCTTTTTTAGTGTATCAATTTCTTCCTTTGCCTTCGCTAAATCATAGTGATTGTGATTATTTTCCATTCGCTTTACGGCTACTGTCATGTCGCGAAATTTCCCTTCGAAAACAATCGTTTTATGGCTTCCTTCTCCAATTATCTTAGATTTATCATAGGAAACATATTGTTTGCACAAAACATTAGTCACAGCAGCTCCTGGTCCTCCTGCTACGGAATTGGCTTCTTCGATTGATTGTGCAGGCGAAACATTCGTTGCCGTAATTATGGCGAGTATAGGAAACTCCTTTAAAAGTTCATCTAAAATTTAAACCATCATATATATACATACACTCATGAAGACATTCTGATTTCTGAATATACTAGAATGTAAGTTTATACCACGTGTATTGATGTGTTTTACAGTTGTTAAAACTTCTGCTAGTCCTTGAACTGTTGCTTTATTTCCCCTTTCTTTTACCCACTGTAGAAGAATTGACTTAAGAAGCGTAAAGGAATTATAATTGCTTTGAGAATATGACAGTCGCAAGGCTTCACTTTCATCATCTCGTAATGCTAAACTATGATAGAAATATTTCCAGTTTTCGATTAGCAGCGTATCCTTTTTAAGCTTATCTACGATGCTACCAGCAGACACTGCAAAATAAAGCAAACAACTTTTTAAATAATTTTACTGATTCAGAAATAAAATTGTGCTATATTTAAAATCCCAACCTGAAAGAGACTCCATCATTTAGGTAATTGGTTGATGTCCGGTACGATTTGAGTTATGTGAAAGCCACAGAGTACTTACACTTACTTACTACTTACTTATTTATGGATCTTTTTTACATGCAAAAAGTTGGCTTAAACCCGGATTAAAATTTATTTGGGCCGCCCTATGGGCGTACAGCGTACATACATGTACATAGATATGAAAGGGCCAGTGATATAAGTATGTATAGCATTTGGCATTTACTCACCATCATAAGTTTCCTTTATCGGGCAAAATGATTTTATAAGTCGGTATATATTTGATAAGAGAAAAACAACGACAAGCATAATATCCTTTTCACACTTAAATGTTTAATGTTCACCAATAAAACGTGAAATACAATGCTGAATATTTTTTTATCGTGTATACTTTTAAACATAATATGCAAATATTTTCTGTGAAAACTTCAATGATATGATGATATTGATAACCAGCAATGAGAAGAATTTAGTATTTTGATGGCTCGCTCGCTGTCAAGAAACTCACCTAAGCTCCATCATTTTGTATTCTTACGCATTTATCATATTCATTATTGTCTTTATCGGAATGGGTGCATTTATTTATACACAGATACCAACCAATACATTTTCTTAACTATATGATAATTAAGTTTATAAAGAGAAAAGTCGGAAGCAAAATATTTTGGGGACAAGCTGTGGTTGATTGTTGAAATTATAAATGCGCATATATTTAGCATTTTTGTCTTTTATCTTTATATAAACTGGATTCTTCAAAAAAGATTGTAGATAATTAGTAGATCTCAATCATAAACAATTTTTTACAAATACATGAAAACCCCACCAGCAAATTCTCATTTAATGATTAAACTATCTATATGGACCTGAATATATATTCACAAAAGGAAATTTAGTTTGTTCAATATTAAAATTGCTTTGAATTTAGCTTCCATTGATTTTGATTTATCATCATATCATAAGCCTAGCACGGTGCTACACTTTTTCACTTTTAAGCATATAATACCTCACCTCCCTTTCTTCAGTTAAATTTTCGTGTGATATGAATATGTACCTAATTTGTAAATAGCTATATAGTTGCATGTTGCATGTCCTTTTTCACATGGCATAATTGCTACTACGTAGAATAGACTAATAACTGCTAATTATAACGTATAACTACAGCACATTATTATTCTACCAAAAATGATTGACAGGAAGGCGAGTCTTTGCGAGGCATTTAATCGATTAGGGAATTAAAATAGTCGTAAGTCGGGAACAGCTAATTATATTCGAATTCTGAGGCACATATTTGCATCGCATTGGTTCTCAAAGCATGAGCTTTCACTTTGACCTTTATGTAGCTATTGCTATTTCCGTGTTCGGTTGCACACAAAAAAGAGCTCTGTCGGAATGGATGTAGTTAATGTGAATGAAATTAGCATCCGTGTCGCTGTCCGTCTATAGCAGAAGAAGAAGAACTACATGACATATACATTTTTTACTTAGTCAAAATGAATTTTATCATAATTGACGCAGTTTTTCTAAATATATTTCAGCATTGCACCTTGCAAATTCCCTCTGCCACAGTTCAATTCTCGAGAATATCATATTTTACATCGAACGCTCCAGTGACAATAGTTGATAATTACTACTTATCAAATTCGTCCCCATTCAAATCTCTAAAACCCTATAAACACACGAGCTGTATTGCATTTCTGTCATTCTCTTCTGACGACCAGCGAGCCACCACCACGTACAAAATATTTCGAGACTTAGCTGTTGGAACGCTGACAAAAAGTGAAAACCCAAATTTCTTCGTGTTTTTCCTAAATAACGCATCAATCAATGAAGAATTGATTCGTCTTCTGGACACCTTGTGGAGTTCTCTTTCATTAACTTCAATCCCCCTAATTGTTTCATTTTCACAAATTCATATACTACGCCCACATTCTTCTGGTCCTTTACCCTTATCCTTAGTACCTCCTGGAATTTCCATAAGTGAGCTCGAAAAACTATCAATAGGTTTCTGGAAAAATCTTCATGGAAATTATGTCGGTTTCGTATTCATTCCGGCTCATGCGCCGTTGGGAATATGCAGTGTCTATCTGCACGGTATTGATGTCATAGCTGATTGGTGCGCCGCCTTCGAGTTAAGCAAGACATACAACTTCACTGTTTACCACAAATCCCGTTTAGAACCTTCAATCAGGCTGGTAGGACGAGTAACGACGAAGTCAGTAATGAGCAAGGAAAGAGTTTGGCAAGTGTTTATTAAACCAACTGGCACCAAACCAAGATACACCTGGATACCGTATGGGTGTCAATTTAACTCTTATCAGTATGTCGTGTTTATCAGTAAGCGACATGCTATTGATGTCGTCGCACTATTTCAACCATTCGATATAGGAATGGGAATCATGCTATTGTTATCAATTGTCCAACTGCTTCTCGTGCTATCTTGGATAGTCCAAAGGGACAAAAAAATGTCCATTCATGCATGGACTCAGAGACTTGGACTAACATTAGGATTTCCTTTAAAGTCCATGCTGGAGCAAGATGCAGGTGACATGATAGACATTTGTAAGAAAACAGCGTTTGGAGGTTTAGTCCTCCTGACATCATGGCTATATCCTGCAAACCTCTTAGTTAACGAGTACAAAGGATGCTTGTTTTCTGGATTGACAACTGTGTCGGTCCCAAAAGTTCCTGGAAATATTTATGATCTTGTAATGTCCTCTTGGGAAATCCCATATTTTACTACAACGAAGCATGCGTTTGCAAGTGGGAGTACAAAAACATTCGTTGCTTATTCAACACTGAAGGACCTAGTATTGGCAGATGTGTACACAACATTTGCACACAACAGCACAATGAGAAGATTCATTCAAAAGCTGGAAAACAAGATTAGCTTCATCTCCGCAAACGAGGCTGAGTTGGTTTACAACGTTAGTAAAAATCTCAAGGTAAATACTGAGCATGGAAGTAAATTCATTTCTAGAAAGTTTGCAGTCATTAGTACAACCGAAGACATGAACATAATCATCCTGCTAATGAAGGAACAAACTGATCACTTTATATTCACTAGTAACGATGTAACCCCATTGGTCACGAGGGTGCCTTGGTATTGCTGGAAAAATCAGTTTAGTCTAATAGCTTCTGAAGGTATCGGGAAATTGGTTGAATCAGGGATTTATGATAGATGGAGAATGTATGACAACGCGGCTTGGATGATTTTTAAATTAAGAAAGATCGAGAAAACCATGAATTTAAGCCGTAATGCCAATTATATTGCTAAACTCTTGCAAGCAGCGTCATGGTCTATTGATCAGGTTTTGGAGGGATATCCCCTTGGTTTGCACCATACCTATATTATATTCGTTGCTTTTGGAGTGATGCTAAGTTTTGCGCTTATCCTTATTCTGCTAGAATGTTTGTTTGCACATTTTGGTGGCACGTGTGCAAAATCTATTAAAATGTAAGAGGAATGCGAAGAGAAAAGTTAAATACTGATGAAGTAATCTTCTAATGTTGAATGTACAGATAAAATTAATTTATTGTGTAAGTCATCAAGCGTTAATGTAATTGAGACAAATAGTTCTTTGTAAAATTTCAGTATAAGATTTTGAATTTAACATAAGTTGTAAAGTAATTTCAGTGATATGGATGCATATAGATGGTTGAATATTAAGTAAATTGAAAATTTATACCTCTCAAAAGCCAAAAATGTCAAACATTACTAAATTGAAAAGCGTTAAATTGCGTTACTTTTATTGATATTAGCTATAAACTAAAGCTTACATTCACTCAAAAATTTACCACTCTGTAAGTTCACGGATAACAATAATAATATTAAATAATTGTGACATTTTAAAATTAAAATTCAATACATATTCAATGGATGCGTACGTATTTTATACTTTATTCAGGAACTATAGTTTTTCATCATTTTGAGGATATCAGGCGAAAGTGATTTATTCTTTGTCGCCAAGTCAAGGGGGGATTTTCCTTTGCAATTTTTCGCATTTACATCTCCACCTGCTTTCAATAAAACCTTAACAACCTCATGTGTGTTGTCATGCTCAGCAAGACATGCCATATGAAGAGGTGTGAAATCTTCCTGATCTTTCTTATTTACGCCGACCCCTCCTAGCTCACTAAGATATTTTAAAGCTTCAACATTTGAAAACTGGGCAGCATGATGAAGCACAGTTTTATGATCAGTTTTCTGTATTTTTGGATCTGCTCCGTGAGATATTAATTTCTTTATAAAATCGACATCTCTGTGTGCTTCAATTGCTTGAAATAGAGCTGTCTCTCCATTACAATCAACTGCATTGATATAAACATGCTGGATAAGCAACTTAACTGTTTCTTCTTCCATCTCAAAATACTTTACCGCAATGTGCAGAACTGTTCGGTTGCATTCACCTACGTTTTGTAAAACGCTTGGCAGGCTTTCCTCCACAATCCTCATTAGTTTCAAGTACTCTAGCGAAGATCGCTTCATCAGTGGTACGTGGAGCATTGAATCTCCTTTACTGTTCTTAATGGTCACATCTGCCCCAACGGAAATGAGGTATTGTATGGTACTGATTACACTCGGCGATTTACAATACTCGACTGCATAATGCAGTGCAGTACATCCATCCTCATCTTGTGCATCCATATCTGCACCATTTGCAACCAGCAATCTGACAATTTCAAAAAGACTCGAATTGCTGTTGAGAAAAGCACAGTGGAGTGGTGTACGCCCGTACTCGTTGACAGTGTTGATATCCTCCCATCCTCTTGATAGAAGTACATGGATAGCAGAAAGATTTCCATGTTGTGAAGCTACATGCAGGACACTTTCTCCATCTGAATTTCTTCCGTTCCAGTCTGCCCCACATTCAATAAGCTTGTTTGTCTCGACTGCACTTCTATTCTGGTGAATTGCTCGAGCAGCAAAGTGAAGTATGGAGTTGCTATTTACTGCCAACTTATTAAAATCAACTGAATGGGATTTGAACAGGTCCAAAGTCTCTGGAAGAATGTCCAGGTTGAGTACAGCACGATGAAGTATTCCACACTCTTCTTCGTCTTTCAAACCAAAACAGTCTGTTTTACCTCTTTGCACAAAGTGATACACAAGGGTGTGATATTGCTGTGGTGTCAGGAAATTCGGAACCAGGTGGAGAAGCGAAAATCCATAATTATCTTGAACCGTTACATCGACACTAAAGTCAATTAAAAGTTTGAGTAGAGTAACATGTGGATTTTGTACGAATAAAGGGGTCCTGTCGTAATAGTCCGTTTCGGAAAGTAATTTATTGTTGTATTCAGAATTCAGGAGAGCTTCGATTATTCGCTTTTTCTGATTGATAAGCTTATCATCGTCAGACATACTGTTGGAAATGCATGTATGGAGCAAGTTTTTGTTAAGTAACGCTGTCTCCAGTTTAAAACGGGGCTTTTCTGTATTGATGTATCTGTCTAGTAAATGTTTCACTATTGAATAGTCCCCTCTGCGTACGGCCAACTGAATGAGGAACCAAGACTCGTTGTTGTGATCTACTTTAATCTCATGCAAATTAATTTTTTCTTGACTTGTCTGGTACACATCGACCACGTATGACATCGTGTTCAAATCTGCAATCATAACTGCTAGACCAATGTCATCAGTGTTGATTATGAAACCACGACCTTGTAACATAGTAAACAGTAGCTTCAAAATATGAACACAGCTTCCCACAATACAAGCTCGAATGAGACTTTGAAAATTTCGTGGTCCGTGGTACTTATAAGAAGGTGAAAAGGCGGAGCGAGAACCTATCAAAGAATTTACAAAGTAGAACAAGCCTGGATTTTTAAAAACTGGGATTTGTCGGGATGTATCAATTGAAAATATAATTGCATCAATTGCTTTGGTATACCCTTCAGAGAATAATTCTTCAACTAGAACTTGTGCTAGCGCAAAATTTGCTAGTTCTTTTTCTGCAAATTTGAATGAACCAGATTTTGTCTTTACCACGAGCCTGTTACCTTTATCTGGCAGTGTAAATGCCTTTTGCTTAAATGCTTTAAACATTCCAATGTGTTCAGGAAAATGAGACCACAGAGCAGCTTGTATCAGTGGGTGGTCACTTTCAAAATATTCTTTTCGGAAAAGTAGCTCGCTCCAATTGCTAGCTGAATTGGTGTCAATTTGAATATGTGCTGAACCAGATTCGTAAAATTTTGCAAGTAGAAATGAGTAAAATCTGAAGTTCCCTGCTGGACAGGATGGTTTCATTCGAAGTTCCGACAGTAACATTTTCGAACAAACTGGAAGCTTTTCCACTACTTGGGACTCATATGCAGCTAAGCATTTACTTGCGATCTTTGTAAACTCTTTTACAGGTTTTGTCTCTGTTTCTCCAATAACTTTAATCATGAAATTGATCTGCTCTTCACTTTTAATTGGCTGTATCTCGTACCCCCTAACTTTAAATATTTTTTCGAACTCTACCAACGAGCTGTCTGTCAAAGCATAAAAACGTATCCCTTTACATTCTCGGTTGATTGTTTGAGAAAGATTATACAGCAATCGAAGACCACTTGTTTCTGTGTCTAGGATTGTGTCGATCTCAATAACAAATCCTATCTCCTCTTTAACAAAAGGACTCTGCACAACTTTCATATTGTCATCTTCTTTATAAATCAAATCCATAATTACATCATAAACAACATCCTCTGACAGACTTTCTTCCATATTACCAGTATACTTTAAAACTATACTAATGACATCTCTATAATCCACATGGCATACAATTTGACCAGCCCTTTGCATCTCTTCAAATACTGGAAATCGATAAGATAAGTCGGGAACCTTAATCAACTTGACACCCTCTTTCTTAAATAAATCGGGCTCACTCGTCGATTCATCTACTTCTAAGAATTTACTTATTTCGTCAATACTCCCTTGTGTACGAATTAATTCGAAGATATCGTCACGGTACTTGATTAAATGAACGGAAGCCTCTGAGATCTGATTGCAAATTTTATCAAATTCGGCATCGTAGTCTAGAACTACATAGTCTACTCTAATGTTGTCCTGAAATTTCCCAACTTTTTGCCCCCATCTAGCCATCGCCTGCAGCTCTTTCAGCTTGAGCCCAGAAAATACCAATACATCAGAGAGAAAATAGTTAAAAATTGACTTGGAAATGTATCTTCGTGGCAGAGCCCTTAAAGGAATGTACAATTGTGGAGAAAGTTCAGTCCCATCTTGTATGGCTAATGACTTCAGAAACATTACCAGCGTACGGTTCACAAGCTTCGGTAGAGCCTTGATGATGAGCTCTTTACGAATAAACTTTTCCATTAGACAACTTATAAGGTCTTCCTGGTATGAATTCATCAAGTCTTTCCAAGCTAAATTATCCACAGCAATGGTATACTTATGTTTTGGCAATTTACCCAGGTTTTCTGGGCTGTGATTTACAATACAGATAACTTTTCCAGAAGTCGGCATGATTTCATCTACCTGTTCTGCAGAATGGCAGATAACTACAGTTATCTCAGTCATTTTGATTATGTTACTTTGCCAATCATTAAAGGTTAAAAACTTTTGACCAGGAAGAATTGTATCTGTTATTCTCACAATGGTTATCTGGCTGTTGTAAGAACTTAGAACGAATTTGGTGGCATTTGGATCCCTCAAGAATTCAACAAGCTTGTCTGGAGGTGTAGAGAATTTCGCTTCAGTATTCAGTAGACATTGTTTCAGCACTAGGAATGGATTGAACTGGTTGCAAGCAAGCAATGAAACCATCAAATGACCAAACGACGTGCTGTCCGAAGATTTCAAGATTTCATACAGAGATGCAGATTTTGAATGATCATGTTGACTGTTTATCCAGGACTGAAATAAAAATAAACTTGCTCATAAAATAGGTAGCTTAGTTATTAGCCTTTAGTTTTCAAATTGTTGTAAATTCCATACCATGTCGGCATAAGTTAACGAGTCCGATTTCATTAGCTTCTCAACAAGCTGACTGGTGCAGACTGTGTGAGCGACAATATGTTCCATGTTACAAACCACTTGTTCCTGTTTCCAGAGATTGTCATCCGAGTTTGCTCTAGATCCATCAGAAGCAAACTGCAACAGAGGAAATATTAAATAATTTTTATCTATCATACTTTTAAACATTTCAGTTGTATTACAATTTGTGAATTCACCGAGTACCTTTCTGTAGGCCCGACGTCTCTTGTTGAGGATTTTAATGACAGCTCCTTTCTGGAGCAAATATTCTGCCGTCTCAATTAGCTCGTCATTCCACTCCCACACCATTAGGGTTGGATCTGTTAGTAAATATGTGAGAGCATCGGTGGCAATTTTAGATGATAACTGAAACTGACTCTCCTCCATTGCTTTGATGATTTGCAAACTTAATCCTTTGCCATGCTTAAATGAATGAATAAATGGAGTATATCCCCATTTGTTTATTGCAGACAGGTCAATTCCAGCCTTTATTAGTATTTCCTGAATTTCCTTATGCTTCACAGATCTCTTGTATAAGGATGCATGTAGCGCATTGTCTTGATTGTCATCAAAAGTGTTTAATATGGAAGGGGATTTTTCGACTAAATACTCAACCACTTGAACGTTCCCTGCTTTAGCCGCTACATGAAGGACAGTTTCTCCAGTGGGATTTAAATATTTCAAATTCGCTCCTCTTGAAACCAGCTGAGCGATAAATTCTTTCGATCTTCCTCCTCTAATCGCTGTAAACAGGATAGAATCCCCAAACATGTCTTTTGAATTTATGTCAGATCCATTGTTCAGAAATTTTTGCATGGTCATGAGTTCTAACTCGATAAATTCGATTGCTTCATGAAACGGCGTTCGGGACTTTGAATTTATTTTATTAATGTGTTTGAACTCATATTTGAGCAGTAATTCCAGAAGCTCTGAGTACTTTTGCGGAGTCAAACATGCATCTTTATTGACAACCGTATGGAGCACCGAGTCTTGATTTTCAGTAAGTGCATTTACATCAGCACCGGCTTCAATCAAAGCTGTGACCAAATCTACATGAGTGTTCGATGTCAGAAGAGGAGTCCTACCCTCGTATAATTTTGCTTCAAGGAAATAGTTAAACTTGATGTATCCATTTTTGAATAGTAAGTTGATGCACTTGACTTTATCAATTATGACATCTTGTGTATCATACACAGTGCCAGATACACACAAGTGAAGGAGGTATTTCAGCTTCTCATTTGTTTCCTCCATCATCTGTTGAAAACGACCTTGAATATGTAGCCGTGAGACTACGCCATACTCCCCTCTTTGAACTGCCAAATGAAGTGGAGTAACATTGAATTGAACTTGACGTTCAATCGGTATCAGTGGGTATTGCAGTTGAGATAAAAAATTTCCATCGATTTGCTTCATCAGTTTACTCAACTGCTCGATGACTTCCACTCCAGAGTATTTTGCAGCAAGCAAAGCAAGATCAGCCCAGGGCAAAGCTGTAGAATTTCTTCTAGCAACTTCACTCAGCATTGAAGTAATGGCTGAGTAGTTGTTGAGCACTGAAGCAGTATACATTGGTTGGATGTTGCATGATGGCTTTTGGGCGTATTCAGATAAATTGTCAAAGTTAGAAGATTCAACTCCGCGGGACTTGAGAAGAGCGTTTAGGAAGTAGCAAAGGATAGGATTTTGGAAAGTATATGACTGAATTGCTTCAGGTTCTTGACCTAGTCTGGCTTTGTTTAGTAAAAAGTCTGACCTTTCTGCGGTGGCAAGAATCTTTTCCATAAGGAGTTCCGAAAGGGATCCTTGAATTTTGCGATTTGCCTTGTGTTTTGGAATATACTCAACAATAAATAAAGCCACTAAATATTCTGCAAATGTAGGATGAATGAAACTCGGAATGGAGTCTTCTCCCCGTGTTTGCTCCAACATTCCAGGTATATAAATGGCTGAATCATATTTTAAATAATTTCCTCTCAAAATCCTTTTGAAATCGTCTGCTTTGTTTTCATGCAATAGTAGTATGGCGTAGTATGTCATTTCTTGAATTACAATCTCTTTCAATGATTTTATTCCTAGTTTATCAGTCAGTTTATTCTTTATTGTTGTGGCTGCATCCAAGTTGATATTCGTCGCCAATTTATCCAGCCCAACTTTCATCGAAGCCTTTATCTCAAATATTGATGATTTAATTAATTTATTTTCCTTGAAATCCTTTAATTTGCTTTGATAGGAAAATTTTTCCAGGGTGCTAATAGGGCTGTCTGGGGGCTGGCTGGTTTCAGATTCTATGGTGGCAAGCTCATCAAACCCTGTCTTCAACTGCTCTTCATACATATTAAACAATGACATTGCAGTTTCAGGAATGCCTACATTTGCACAAGTCGAATCAACCTTGGAGTATTCCACAGCTTGATGAGAATGCGTTTTAGCAAGTAGTTTACACAGTAGAGGGGTCCCCACAATGTCCTTTTCATAATTTCGTAGGTTATCTTTTAAACCTGAAAGGCACAACTTTGAAAATTCTTCAAGTCTCGTGTTACTGAATGCCCCTTCGTAAAGCCAGTAGTTTGAAAGGAACTGAACCTGGTCTTCCACTTGGAATTCTTTGATGCTGATACTAAGAGTACCAATCATGTCTTCTACTTCCTGTTGCATGTGTGCCCGAGTGGCGACATAAATTCGAATGTTTTTCAGGCCTTTCAGACATTCAAAAAGCTTACGGACAATTTTGATTTTATTCTTGAGCACTTCATCGCAAACCTCTAGAAGAAGGTAGCAAGGGATGTTTTGTGACTGGAGGAGTTTTATTACGACATCTTTTCCAGTTCTATAATCTGAAGATACTTTGGCGATTGCATCCCACAAAAAATCTTGATCCAATTGGTTGTTTTTCATGTTTTGAGTGAAATTTTGAAGATTCAAGAACTGCACAAGATGAAGAGGATTATCCGTCATGAGTTTCTCTCCGATATTCGAAAGCATAGCAGATTTGCCAATTCCAGCTGTGTCTGCAATACAAACTGGATACTCTGAAGTGAGACATTGTTCAAAAAATGAATCTTCATTGATGGCTTCTTGTTGAGGTAAAATATATTTTTGGATGATTTCCAAAGATCCATGGCTTTTAACCCAATGGAAGCAATCATCCTGACAATTTATCAAATGTACAGGAAACTTGCTCGCCACACAAATCTTCTCAAAGTCTGCTTCAAACTCGAGATGAATGAACTGAACAGTAACGTCTTTGGTTTGACTAATTGATCTTGCCGTTTCCTTCCCATTTGCTAACTCTTTTAGAACATGCTGTTGAATCCCTTTGATAACAAAAATATCACTTCCTAAGGCTTTGAATATTTCAGGAGAGATACGCCAACTTCTCATTATCTGTCGCTGGACGTAGTACGGCGGTGACGGTGGAACACTGTTTTTCACAAGATCAGGACACTGACCTTTTATCAAACTCATGATAAAACTTCCATCCAGGTTTTCCGGTGAAGGCAAAATTTCCTCTTTTACAAGTTGATGTAGTGGAATGCCACTGCTTTGAAATTTGACTTTTTGTTCTAACAGCGCCTTCTGAGTGTCCTTATGAAGGTCGGTCCATAGTACGCGCTCAGATGCAAGCTTTGTTTTTAGTTTTGACAGATTTTTCACCTTTTCCTCATCTTCATAGTACTTTTCAGTGATTAAAACGACTTTTCCTGACTTCTTCTTTAAATTCTTCAAACACAATTCGATATTTTCACAGTCAACTACAACAAGGGATGAGCCTTTTGCAAGAGTTTCAAGTTTACGTTGAATCGTCGTGAGGTTGGAGTCATCATGAATTTTTATACGTCCTTGTCCCGTGTTGATCATTCGCTTCATGGAAATGTGGCGACTGGGAGTGCACAAAATCAAAACATAAGTTGATGAGTCGTCAAGAAAGTCGTCGACAGCGGAGAGGGCAGTAGTAAATTGGACTTGGTCTATTACAGGATTTTCCTTTCCGGTTTCGTTACTGAAAACCCCATCTTGTAATATTTGGTATGCTCCAGTTTGATTTTCTTCGAGAAGTGCTTGGAGAAGGACTTCGTAGCCGTTGGATCTTGTCCTTAAAATGCGGTATAGTTTGGAACTCTTTTCTGCCTCCTGTCGTGTTGTTTGCTAAACGGAGTAAATGCGAAGTAGGATAATATAAGCGGGATATAAATGATAAGACGTACAAACTAACTACAAAACTACATAATTCTCATGCATTCTCAACCGGTTATTTTTCAGAAGCTCTAAATAAAGCACATAAATCTAATTGTAAGTCGTAAGGTATTTATTTATATGTATAGCTGAGAAAAGGCAAATGATTAATGAGATATTCAAATGGTTTGCCCTTACCAAATCATCTAGATCTGCATATGCAAGGATGTCTTTAGAAAGGAGTTTATTTAACAAAATCGAAGTGCAAGATGTCAGTTTCAACAGGTCTGGTAGGTATTTTTTAATATGCTCAGACTGCCACTTCTCCATGTTGTGAATTGTGAATGTGAATCCCCTCGGTTGATAATGGTAATAAAGTATTAGTTTATAGTTCTTTGCAAACAATTAAGTGCTGGCTATAGAAGAATTTCAACTGCTCACTTGATGTTCATTTACATATTTACTAGTCACAGTCACAAGTTTTTTACTCAAATCAAGCCATGTTTCCATTGAATTTCTCCATTACCCCAAACTTACAAAGTATAAAATCGAGTAGTAAAATCCCCA
>JAHZNA010003951.1:0-10608 GCA_027743935.1 Sinodicranocentrus sp. ZH6 | reverse complement strand
CCTTGAAAGTTCTTTGAACTTTAAGAACTTCAGGTGTGTGATGGCGATAGCTTTTCTATTGAAGACAAGGGTTCCCTTTCGTTGAAGAGCATTCATTACATTCGACCAAATAACACAAACGAGCCCATTATCATCAACAAGGGATCTAAAATAAGTGGTGGAATTCCAGCTTACCGTCTCTGGAGAACGGGGAGGCTAAAAAGAACCCTCACTTTGGCCATTATTTCAAAAAAAGGAGATGGGGAGTAAAAGGGATGCATTTGTACAAGATTAGATTGGTTACAGTTATGGCATGATTATACAGAGGAATAGGTTCTTTTACGTTCGAAATTGTATACTCCCTTCAAAGCTCTTTGCTACAAAAAAATCAAATATGAATAGCATCTTCGGAAAACATTGAGGTAATAAGAGAGACATTACATAGAATTCCAAAGAGAACCTTGAAAGTTCGTTGCCCTACGAAATTTCCCAATTTTATCCTTTATACCCCAATGTATTTTAAAGAGTTTAAGGTATTGGCTTAATTCAAAGAATGAAATCCCTTGGTTGCTTATTTTGTAAGTGAGAAACTTTGTGCATTTCTCGATGTGATGATAGGTCGAGTTCAAGGTTGTTCGACTCATGGTCAGATACCTTAATTCTTGGTTAAAACTATTTCCATGTTCTTAAAACCGTAGCATGATTTAGGTCTTTAAAACCTCTCTGATGACTGCGAAACACGACTTTGTGTTAAATTCATACATTTAAATTGCAATGACAATATTTGCAGGCTTACCAGTGACAGCCAACTGTAGTGCATCCGATGATAAAATTTCATGTGCCACAATTTGTCGGCAACTGATTCAAGCCATGTCAGGAAACCAAGAAAACACGCCATTGGTTCAGACAGTTGTACTTGCAGCAACTCGAACCCTAGCTTGCCAGAGATTTAATGAGTCTCACAAAATCCCTGCCCCAAGAAACTTTGAAGGAACAAATAGACAAACTTTGGCTCAACTGGACGATCAAAACAAGTGGAAGTTTTTCGTCGGACCCAGCTCCCACGGAGCAAGGTCAGACTTAGCAGCTGAAAGAAATGGAAATTCTCAAAACCAAGGAATTGACGGAAGTAGCAACCATGCTGACCAAGATGACGAGAATTCTGTTGCCCTTACAGAACCAAAGTGGCTTGGAGGTTATTATCGGTGGTGTGATGAGCATTGGATTTATGCTGGGGTTAGTTTACATGAACCACTGTGCTGTCAAGGACATATGCCCAAAAGGTAAAAAAAATGAAGGTTTAGGAATTTAAATGCAATTCGGGACGTGGGGATTCTCTTAATGTTTCACTACTAATGCATCCTTCTCGTTTACAACAGGTGTCCGAATTACCAGCCAGAAGAAATCTCAACACCGAAATCTTCCAGAAATGGACGCAAACCTCGTCTTATAGTGATCAAACGGTGTCCCAACAACATTTGCGAAGACGTAAATGATGATGAAGAGACCGATCCATCTTCTGAAGAAACCAAGACTAACAAAGTTTCCCCAACATCTGTAACTAAACCTGATTTGGAGGACGGAGAAGATGAAACTGAAGCACCAGAAACGTCTGAGCCGAAAGAAGAAGACGCGGACAACGAGTCAAGTGTGAAGGAACCCTCCGACGATGAGCAAAGCAGTGAAACGATAAATCCTTACACAACACCGACACCAATCCCTGCTAAGCCCCTGAATGCCACTGTGATGTCTGAAGCATTAAAATTCTTTGAAACCTTGATGGCTGGTTTAGGCTACGGTGAGATATTGGAAGGAGTGCGTTCCGTTTTGCCAGAAACAACGGCAGTGCAACTTCTGGAAAGAGTTAACCACGGTGGATGGCTGACGCATTATCAAGACCGTTATATTAAGTGGCCCCGAGAGTTTAGTATGGGGTATTGCTACCTGGAGTATTCCATGTATAACGTGAAAAATGAAGGTGGACTAGGTGCCGCTACGGAAAACTTAATTAAACGTATTTTCGGCCCTGAAAACACACCGGTTGGAGTAGGAGCTCGTTTACCTCAACCACCACAGACCCCACAATCGCCTCCTCCCCAAATACCTTATGAACCTAACCAGGAATTAACTAACTATATCCAACCAATGCCGCAAATGCCTGGAAACGGATATGTTCCTTATGACCAATATGATCATTCAAGGATTCCCGGAAATAGACGAGTTAGACGAGGCGTCAGCGTTTCCAGAAGTTACGGAGTTTCCCCAGCCGCATCAAGAGCTACTGGAAGAAGTAATAGTAGCAATGGGAGACCAGTGCGAAGAAATTCTGTAAGACGAGTGAAGCCACAATCTAGAACTGTTTCACTTCCATACGAAACACGTTCAGATCCTATGTTTCAAGCTAATGCGCCTCCAGTTTCTTCTCCAGATACCAGTCAATACGTACCTCTTCAGACTATTCAGCCAAGTCACAATGGAGGAAGTAATGCCAAGCAAAGCTCGTTTGTACCAACTCATCCCGAAACTAGCAATACTCATGATAGACATTCCAGCCAGAATGCTTTCCCCAAAGTTTACCGTAACAATGTTCCTTACGCGTTTGATACTTATCAACAAAGTACCCCTGTAAGGAGAAGCCATCAAGAAAATAACAATAACCCTAACTTAGCTGAAATCGCTCGTCCTCGCCGTCATCCTGGTGGGGGCGAAGAGATTTATGACGACAAACGTTCTCCACCAGTTACTGTAGCTATTCCTACAACTGGAACACAACGAGGACCACTCGGACCCGGATCACTTCCTCCCCTACCTCCTCCTTCTCAACCACAACGTCAACAATCCCCTACACCAAAAGATGGACCTTCTGCTGGAAATTTTTTGAGTCTTGCAAATATGTTGGTTCAAACTGCAATGGCAGGTGGAGGTTCAAGTGAAGGCGATAAAGTCACAAACATGATGCAAACTGCTATTCCACTTGTGGCTAACGTTGCAAATAATCCCGCAGTTCATAGTATGGTTTCGAATCTTGTAACCACATTCTTGACTCCACCAAATCCAAACGGACCTCCACCACCCCCATCTCGTCCTACGCGACCTGAACTTAATGAAGAATGGGGAAATAATGGAGGTAGCAGTAATAACCGACCTCAGAAGAAACCACTGGATACCGAAAGTGACGAACAATCTAATGAAATTGACTCAACAATTTCTGCCACAAATACGAAGCCAATGAATTCAAGACCACCATCAACTGGTGGAGGAGGAGCAGCAACGGAAGTGATAGCAAATGTGGTTCAAAATATGATATCTAGTTATATAAAGCACATGTTTTCTGGACCTGAAAGGCCATCAAGACCTCCACCAACAACTTCAACTAGTGTGAATCAGAAGATTGATAAAAAACCAGGCACCGGCGGTAGTACGGAGAGTAGCGATATAGTTGACGTGATTGCTAATGCAGCGAAACCTTTCTTTATGTCCTTTTTTGGAGTGGTCCCTGGAGATCCTGGTTATGGAAGATTGCTGATCAAGAGGAAAGACGAATTCAAGCGGTAGGTCTATGTGAATCCACAATAGAATAAGACAAAACTTTTATGCATGCAGCATTAAATCTAGGATGAAACTACATATTTTCATATATTGTTCTGTCCAAATTTAGATATGGAGGAGATGAATCAGGCAAGAGTCCCAGTTTTGATATTTTGACTGACGATCCTGATCCAGGAGCGGGTATTGTAGACATCCTTATAGGACCTCCAAATTTGCCATCTACGGGAAACACAGTTTATGACTTTGGGAATAGAGTGGTTTATGCATTCTCAAATGCAAATGATCCTCATCATGGCGTATACTGTTTCAAACAGTACTTTGTCAACAAAGTGTGGGACTACTTCCGCCTGGGAGTCCGGGCTGTTTTTAAATAAACTCTACTTGAAAAATATTCTACTTGAAACAGGGAAGTGTGTGTGGACAAAAAAATCAACACAAAAACTGACTGACGCATTTAGTTAGACTTGTATGTAGAAAAATACTCTTTCATAGTTGGTAATTAATGTTACTGGAAATGTTAAAATAAGGGTAGCTCTTGTTTTGGAAATCTTACAATTAGTATGTTTTATAAATTTTTGGAAGTAGGGAAATAGGCGAAAAGCACTTTTCATGTGAAGAATTGCTCAAAAAGTCGTGATTGGCAATAATGAATTTAATTTTTAGATATGAAACTTCATGTTTCGGGTTTTGTAGACTTACGATTAGTATTTGCAGAAAAGCGTAGTGTAGTTTCTCACGAAAATGTTTCTTGTTATACGATAACCATTTGACGAGGTTTGTATAGTTGTATCTAGTCAGGTTTTTACATGCAAATGTATCTTTCTATTTAAAAAAAAGTCCTCCCTAAACTAAATCTGTTTTTAGAAAGCACCTTTTATTCTGATTTTGACATGTTTTCTGACCATATTAGATTTAGATCACTTACACACGCATGCATTAGATTCAACTGGAAACTATAATGATATGCTTACAAAATAAGCTGGAAATGCTTAAATGTATATGAAATGAGATGTGGTCCAACCGGTCCGTTTTTAACATGTAGTTATTATTACTGATGACTAGTTAATTAATGACACGAATATCAGATAAAAATTGGTTTTCGTGAACTAATCAGGCATTTCTCAAGACAGAAGTCTGGGTCTGGTTGGTCTCCTTCGAATGCCAGATATTTTATATGTCGATACAGCATGTGTTACAATTTGCTATATAATGTAAATATTAATTATTTAGTGCTGTCATTTGTTTGGGCATATTTAAACTATGTCTGTTCTTGATAGATTTTGTACATGTAAGTCCAAAAATAACGATTATTTTAACGTAATCACAGTTGTGAAAATATGTTTTCACAAAATGTGGGAAGACCAGTGCCAATTTTTTGTATATTTTACGACGGAAAAATGAGAAAGTACAGATAACACTTAGACAATGCAATGTTTCACATTTCAATGACAATGGCAATATTCTTTGATGGTTTATTTAGGTATACAGAATTGAGTCGATAATGATACCAGTGGCATGGCACGGAGAGTGTAATAGGTATAATTAAATATCTTTGAAAGGGTCATATAAATGACCCAGAAGAGTGATTCGTTTTGATTGCTTATTTGAAGCAGAGTAAGTTTATGAGCATAAATCCAGGTATGAATCGATGGCTATGTTACCCATACTATAGAGAACTGATAATTTATTTATTCCTACCCCTTAATGTAGCCCTAATCAAGTTTCATCAGTACAACAAATTTTCCCGATTTTGTCAACTGTGAAGTGCGTATCTGTTAGTGGTTTGGTATGAACGTATGATGAACTTTGCAAAATAGGTGTATTACATATTCCCATGAAGAGTACCTTATCTGATAATATAAACGATAGGTTTGCCTATGATGTCTGAATGTAAATTATTTCGATTAATTGTTTAGCAAACATCGTATAAATTGCACCTGTACATTTTTGTCATGTAAATAAAGTAAAAGTTCATACCAAGAAATACACACATCCAGAGTTATTTGTAATGTTTTAAAATACTGTTTACTACTGACAATTAAACTACAATCAAGATTTACGTTATTCTATTTGCTACAAATTATCATATAAATCCAAAATTCTCCAAAACATAGATTCACATAAAACCATTCATTAAAGCGCTGTAACAAATAACTAGAAATACAGCTTCCAAACATATTATACACTTGATAACATTTGACAAAAATTAGTATTAACGCTAACTGACATAGCTGTACTGTTGTTATCCAATGCACTGATTGCATTAAGAGTATTACAAATACGAACATACCAAAATATTCAAAACTCATATTACGAAGATTCCAATATGAAAACTAGATATTATCGTAATATAAGAGCCTAAGAAGATAAGTAAGTCATTATAACGGGATACTTGATAAAAATAAAATATGCTCTCGAGTGGTCTCGTGACCAGCTTGAGCTATTTCAAAATACAGATATCTGCATGAGAAAATATAATGTACTTCTTTGATAGAAGGCTTGATAAACTTGTATCAAAATTCGTGCATTTAAGTAAGGTGCCTAAAACGCTGCGTTGTACACAATTTATGCGTCGTTGCCTGTATCCACCGTAAGTCTTTCAAATGAAGCTGCTAGCCTGTTTTGACCTGTGTATGTAAAACATTAGTTTAATCATTTCATACTTATTTAGTACCTAATCCTATCCATACAAGGAAATCGCAATTACCAACCAAATAAAAACTCATTTCCGAGAATTGTTTGAGGCTGCGGTGGAGCCATGCGATCATAACAGTTAGAACCGACCGGTGGAGGACTCCACGGCGCAGGAGATACGTATGTAGAAGGTACCTACATTGCAACATAACAGTTGTCAATTAAATCAACCCAACGCTAATACATAAAAAACATACACTAGCCTGAGGTCTTTTTCATACCAATATGTTTCCAGGTCCTCCTGGGGGAGGAGAAGAAGGATAGAAAATAGGATGGCACGTCCACACAACAGGTGGTGACATTGGCGGAGATCCTGGAGCGACCGAATCTTGCATCCAAACATCATAAACCTGGAAAATATGACCATCATCATAAGCAAACATAAGTGTTTTATATAACTATCCTAATAAAGGTACTTACAGGAGGACTCAAAGGAGTTGGACGATCGAATGTGAACACATTTCCATCATTTGTTCGAGCAGGGAAAGCAGGAGAACCAAGAGGAGAAAAAAGTGGTGGCGGAGGAGCAGATCTTCGTTTCGGCGAATGCGTCCATTCATTATACTTGCCATACTTATAGCTGGCTCCAGTGCTATGCGGGCGATAATCTCGGTTCTTCCAATAATCTCCCGAGCCACGATAAGGTGTTTGCCTTCCATAACTTCCACTGCTTTCATCAGATATAGATTCCAAGGCAGCCTTAGCAGAGTTCAACACAATTATTCGTTTTGTTCGTTGTTTGCCTCTTAAAGTTACTGTATCTGGAACGGCCTGCAACATTGGAAGAGTAGACGGATAACCTAACTGAGCAGGTCTTAGTGGATGTCCAAACCTAAAAATATTCCGTGGTCAGTGAATTTATTACGAGTAATATTCGAGATATTTCTGAATAAATATTAGTTCTTGAAATGAAATATTTTACGCATTCATATTCATGCTAAATTATATGAAAATATAAAAGAGAGTAACTGATTACTTTTGTAAATATGAGTTTTCCAAACTCGATAACGGTAAAGAACCTCCGTGCCCCTCAAGTAATTGAGTAATTTCAAAAGCAAACACTCGTAGCGGAGCAAGAGTAACAGTGCGCTTTACTAGCTCGTCAAGAGAGGAGACTAACACGACATGGCTTAAATCCTTTTCGATTGTAACCTCTTCTACCGTATTATCGCATTGCGCATTCAATTCAGATACCAAATCTTCTAAACTCATTGTATACTCCTCAACATTCTGTAGTACCAACTCAGCTTTGTGGGCTAAATCTTCAATCTGAAGTCGATCGACGGCAAAGATTTCTCCGTCTTCAGCCTATACAAGAAAATATTTATCGTCATGAATTACCAAACAAAGAGAAGAATTTAAAGCTATGACTTAGTTAAGTTAAATGTCTTGACAAGCTATACCTTGACAAAGGTTTCCAATTTATTGTATACTAATTCTTCTAAGCACTGAGCGCCACACAGTTCCGGACGCAGTAGAAACCCATGCTCTTCAAGAAAGCAATCCACAACTTCTTCGAGGCGAGTGTCCTTTCCATTGCTTTTTCGCTTCTCTATGATGCTACATATTTGCTCGCCAACCACCTAGTTCAGCATCATCAGTTTACTTAAATTTTTAAATCTTTAAATATAGATGTCCGTAGCTACAAATTATTTTAATATACTACCTTAACTTGCTCTTTTGGGGTCAATCGTATAATTTTGTCTTCTGAGCAGTCGCTTGAAGTTGGGCTAATTATAATTACAGTGTCAGCAATGGCATCAAATAGTTCAGCCAACTTATTAAACCCGTAATCTGCAACCCGGCATTGCTCTATAATCAAAAAGCGATCCACACAAATTATACATAAATATTTGGGAATAGGAACTTTCATTAGGATTTACTATTCAATTTTTGTTTTACTTTGGAAATGGTGGTGGTAGTACGGTACAAACTTTGAAAATTCCAGTTCACAACGTGTAGAATGACGCAACAGTTCCACCACCTGTAAAAGATAAACATAAACATCCAAACAATAAACTTTAAATACATTTTTGCTATTAACGGGATTGTTTCCAATTGAGGTGTAGGCGTTGTAAAGGGTGTGGATACATCAGCGGAAACGTTTACTGTCTCTTAACATTTACCTCTGTTGCAAAAATTCTGGTTTTATGAATTTCTTGCGGCGTTTGTTCCCGTTTAGGCACAGCTAACATGCAGTTTCCTTCTTCATCTTTTATTAAGGCAACTAAAGTAGAGTTCTCTACAAGCTCAGCAACTAGGTCAGAAAAATAGCACAACCCATAATCCTCTGGTAGAAATTGACGTTGAGGAAAGACATTTATGAAGGCACTTGAGAAATCTTCCATTCGAATTTGCTTCTTGGGCCCACCTTGCGATTTCAAAACTCGCAGCATGTCAGCAGCAAATCTTTTCATCTTAAAAGAGCAAGCATTTGTTAAATAATGGGGTACTGATCCATGCAGTGTATATTTTATGCTGTATGCAATAGTATAGTGAAATCTAAATACGTACTTGAGCTCTGTGAGACAATGTAAGAACTCGATTTTGAGCAGCGCCCATAATTTGAACTATGTGCGGTAACGTTTGGAGCAAAGCTGAAAGACTAAAATAGCCGTAGTCGGCAACTCGACATTGTCTACAATAAACGCCAACACAACAAGTAAAATTGTATCCTTTCGGCGTAACAATTTTCTAATATTTCAATAAATATACGCCCTCTCACCTTCCGAAATGAGCATGGTAATTTGGAATAAGTCGAGCAAACGGCAAGGTACACTTTGGAAAAGTTTTCAAGAGGTCTACTAACTCTCTGCCAAACTGTGCACGCTGAGTAGCAAGTGGCTGGTTCACTAAACCTTAACAAATTTAAGCATACATAAGAATTTATTTTGTCATTTTATGACATTTTGTTAAACTCGATAAGTTAAAGACAGATACCTTGGTCGTTATCCTTATTTTCATGCCACTGAACACGCTTCATACCATTTTCACCAAACACGATTTCAACTCCCTGAACGCATGAAATTAAATGTTCCAAAGGAACTCCACGTCCTTCAGTTGCCCGTTCCAAAACACCAAATTCTGACTCATAGCAATCAAGGAAGCTGTCAGGTGAACATCATAAGTTATGAAAAATTTAAAAAAGATTTGGAAGGAGTCCAAAATCCAAAGAGCGGTAATTAATGCACGAATAAGTTTTTTTATTAAACTTACCTGACTAATGGTAAGCTACCAGCATGGGTCTGCAGTAAAGAGTGAATTTTCGCAGCCAAAACTTTAATCTCTATTATCACGTTAGGAAGCATAACTTCCGCTTCTTTTTCTGCCCATCCCATACGAAGTTTTTCAGTTTTTGCAATTCTAGGTGGATGCAATTTACAGTGAAGATTTAGTCCCTTGTCGTCCTGAAAGCAGTCAAAATAAAACTGAATTTAACTATTATCACCGGACAAAATCAACGTTTTAGATTTAAGATTTTTAAACCATATCAACATATCTTGTTTTAGACTAGCTATAAAAGTGAGACAGTAAAGAAGTCAAAAAATATACACTGTTTGAAAAATATTATGTTGAATGTGACAAACTATTCACCTTAGCTTGCCAGTCGAGGGTTAACGAGATATTTCGGCCCGATGAGGAACTTGAAAATCCGTTACTGCTTGAGGTGCTTTCCGATATAGTAACGACGTCCTTCATACGATACAAATCCGAGGATGAAACTGAGCGTTTGTATCGTTTTTCAAACATTTCTCTAAATTTAAACAGCGGGAGAGTATGATTTGGAACGTCTTGCAATAACGAAGCCACTTCTTTCTTCAGGGTTTCATGATCCACGGCATAGCCTAAATAAATCATACATAAAACTAAACTATTAACCAAAAATACCTTTGTGAGACTTCACTTCCACGCCAATACAATCTTCTAATCCATAAAGATACTATGTTAATTAATTAATTTAAGTAAATAACAACCACCTTGATCAAATGATATAAAAATTCGCTTGCTTCCGAGTTTTCTACGATGTAATTGTGCAACAGCATAATGAGCTTCCTCTTTGTTGCTAACCCTAACTATAGCACTAGTAGATCCGTCGTTGGATACATAAACCCAAATTCCTTTCACATTAACATGCTCGGCAAAGGCAGTTATTAATGCAGCACGAACAGCTTTCCAATCTCCAATTGTGGGGTCAATATTCGTGACATTTAAATCGAATGAGTCTATCGGTTGCAAGAAAAGAAAAATAGTGATTAAACCAAAGGGTAATACATAATATGAAGAATCGAATTTAGTTTATATAATCAAACTTAAGTACCTCCATCAGTCACTCGAAATTTTAAATAGTTTCCAGTATTTCCACTCATTGTTGAGGTAGCTCCTACA
>JAHZNA010003950.1:0-13676 GCA_027743935.1 Sinodicranocentrus sp. ZH6 | reverse complement strand
CTAGAGTAAATTTTCGATCTTTTCACCGTGCGAAATTGAAATTCATCGTGCAAATTTGGAGCAATCGATTTTTAAAGTTGAAATGGCTTAAAAGTCACCAAATTTGGTGCTTTGAGTAACCAAATTTGGTAACTTTTAACGGAAGTCACCAAATTAGGTGACTAAGTCACCAAATTTGGTGCTTGAACACAGACTGCATGTATGTAATCATATCAGTTGTCATGTTTAATGAAGATGTTTTGTGAATGAATGAATCAAAGGAAAAATGACGATGTTTTGTCTGCTCAGTTTTGTTCATAAGATAGGTTGTTAGTTCGTAGTAAGTAATGAGTAATGAATATACATGAGGGCGAAAATGACCATCGGGTGGCCATGATGTATTATTTGCATGATAATTAATAATTCAGACCAACTTTGGGCGAATGTAGATGCAGTGAAGTGGAATATTACTTGCACGTCTCTGACTGACTCTCTATTGCTGTGAGACAAGAGCTGCCTTAGTTTCTAAATGCTTGTTGTGGAAATACTTGATGGGAATGTAAATAATACTCTGCATTGTTTTTGATCTGTGGAAATGATGAATGCAAATATGTTGAATAATAACCACGAACGTTATTTTTGTATCTTACTACAACTTTTATTTACATAATCGTGATATATCATGCTCGAATACATAGAAAGAAGATTAACATGTACATAAATTAAAATATTATGCATTTGAAACATTTTTGGATCACCTTTTCAAATGCTTCATATAATATACCATCAAACATATTAGTTGAAGACCAAAACGTCAGATATATTTTCAAGTCTCGAATTTTCCCTTATGATGAGATCCATATTGTGGGATACTTTGTAAAACTAATTCATTACAATTATCACGTTGCAATATCTAGTGGTTGATTAAAATTTAAAATATATCAAATGTTGTGTAATTATAAATTTTTACTTGTAATTTGACTGTGTAGCTTGTTCATGCCCGTTGGCGTTTCAGTATCTAATAAAAATTTAGATTCTCGTGTATACGACAATTAAAAGAGACTCTAATTCATGATTTGAGTGATACACAGATATAAATTTTGAACCTTCGATTATCAGCAATTCCATTAGAGAACCATAATCAATGTGAATTGGGGTCCTTGTGTAATATATTTTTGTTTGATTTGGTTTGCTACTTGTATTCATTTGATTGACTGTAAGAAAGAACTCCATGTTTTAAAAATCGTACGCAGCTAGTATTTATTGTTGTTCTTATATCATACAAGTAATACACCTATCTAACGTCTAAATTTATCGTACGAATATTTTTAAAGTAGCTACAGTGTAATTCATTCATCAATGTAATTATCATATAAGAATAATAATAACAATTATAATAATAATAAATTCATAGTACTAGTGTACTGTTAAAACAAGCACTTATGCCAGCAAAACAAACGAAACTAATTACTGTAATCTCCAACTCTAAATTTAAAAGACATAAGACATATTCAGAGGGAATGTCAGAAATTAAGAAAACCACACGACAGAAAATCCGTACACGGACTACAATAGAACCCATCAATCTTTACTCGGAGATCAAGTAAAGTTAGTGTTCTATTCTAACAATTTAGACTTCAAACTCTTAGCGAAGTAAAACAAATTTGGTGGTAAATAAGTGCCAGGTTTGTTGTTGATTTTCAAGCTTTAAAAACCTTTCTCTCAATATTTTTGGCTGGGTTATATAAAGAAAAGCGTTTTTCAGAAACACTACGCAGCATCATCTACGTCATAATATGGACAAAATACAAAAGCTAGTTTTTTTGAGAAAGCTAAGCTGCTGATTCCTCGTCGATAGCTTACTCAAATGATACAACATTAATTTCACGTTTACTCATCATCATCACCGTCGTCATCATCTTCTTCCTCCTCCTCATCGTCTTCGACCGGTGCTGCTGGGGGAGCTTCTACCTTACCACGCTTCTTGTAAGCATTCATTTCCTGCGCAAACAAGTCAAAATCATGAAGTTTGCAATACACATTTTAACATGCATAGGTAGCATTAAGGTTCAATTGTAATGAGACAAGGTAATAGGTTTCCGATGTGCGATATAAGAATTTATCGATTAAATAACTATAAGAAACCTAACGATTAACATATTATCAAGGAAGTTTAACGTCAAAATAATACGATTAATATAATGCCAGAAAGACTCAGGGATTCATGAAAAGCAATTAATTATCAGGTTTCAAGCACTTACGACAATAAATTAAAAAGCGTACCAACAGCAATGTTAGAAAATCGTTTTAAATCAATTTACCTTCCATCTCTCAGCGCACTTTCGAGAGAACTCAGAGAAGACGACACTTTCATCTGGGTGCTTTTTCTTGTGTTCTTCCCGGCAGGTCTGTACGAAGAAAGCATACGCTGTCATTCGCCCACGGGGCTTCGAATCATTCTTTGATCGTGGCATTTGGAAGGTGGTTGGGATGACAAATACTACAAAAGCAAAAAATAAACATTGTTCCATTACACCTACAACTACAAATTTGTTTTAACATTAAGTCTGCTAGCCAAGCACGAATATAAATTTTAAGAGTTGGAACCAGCCAAACACAAATGACAATCATGTTAATATTATCAATGTTTTTTTGCCAAGTAAAACAACAAGCATTTAGGGGACTAGAAATCATATTACTTTATCGAAGCAGCCATTGACGTCAAAACTTTTAATGAACTTATAGATGCACGTATGTTGTATGTTTAGTCGACAGTCTCAACAAACTTGAAACTATTCCTTCTACCTCAACGAAAACTGATATTTTTAGTACTTTCCGAAAACCCGACCCAGCCTAAAAGAGGAAATTCACAGGAAACATAAATATCAAATTATTCAATTACATGCATTTTCCGCAATAACTAGAAAGCTACACTATGCTTTTTCCTCTCTTTGGACCAAAGACTTTGGTACTCACTGAAATACATTTCAACCCTACACAAATTTTCCTATTATGTTCAGTTGAAAGTGCTCAATTAACTCTCCAACCATAAACATCCATTTGTCTCGTTTTGACTAAACAATTGCATTATTATCCTTTATATTCTCAATGTTAAACAACAAACTTTCTCTCCATTGAATCCACCTACCTACAATACTCAACCGGCTTTTCCCCAAATGCTTTTAAAAACCCTTTACCATCCATACTATTTCCCCAACCAATTACATAACAGTGACTTTTCTCAAAAGTTACTTTTCAAAGATCAAAACGAAATCAAATACCTTTCCTAAAAAATATTCAAAACCCTCCTGCAAATTTCCAGCCTCTTAGTAAGGAAATGCACAACTTCACTCAAACTCGTTTCCACTTGAAATGAAACTTGCTTGGCTGTTGTGATGATAACGACCGACTGCCTACAAAGCAAGGAAAGAGCAAACTATTGTTCTAGTAATAATCTAGTAGGTAGAAACGGAAAAGGCAAAAGAGAGAGGTGCATGGGAAGCGAGAAAATCCACGCTAACCCGAAATCTTTCATACCTTAGCCACGCTTTGTATTATCCATTTCTTTAGGCATTACGACCATTTTGTCCTCTCATGACTGGATTGGATAGGAGAGGAAAAGGGGCAAATGAACCAATAGAGACGAGAAGAGGATTGGGCGGTAAAGCAGTATCAACGCGGTCTGTCATTTGTTTTCCTTGTAGGTATTATCATCATGCCTGTGTATATCATATCTTAAGGGGAAATTTTTTTCCTGTGGGATATTTTTAACGGACAAGCAAAAAAGGTCTTGAGAGAAGCAACAGTGCATGACACGAGAAGAATTTTGCGTTTGCATGAAAAGCTCTTTTGAAAGGTAGATTTAAGTTGTGCATTTATTATGCATTGTTGAGTTTATTTTCCATGCGGATAAATTTATTTTCGTTGTAGTTGAAAGTCACAACAACTCTCATACAGTTGTTCACTTTTAAGGTACATTGGATTTGCATGAATATGAAATGAAGTGGATTTAGGCCGATCGCGATAGGGAAATTGATGAAAGGCTCCGGCAAAATTGCTGATGAAGGAAGTGAATGGTTTTTGACTAATCGTAAGCAACCTTTCAACATTCATGGTGACAAAAGGGGAGATTGATGAGATTTTATGTCATTTGTTTAAAAATTTGTAAATGGCCTTGATTGCAAAGTTTTCGACATGGAATGGAAGACGAGGAAGAAATTATACGGAAATTTGAAAGTATAAAAGTATTTAGAGGGGTAAACTTGTTTTTGGAAGCTGGGGATTGAGTGTTGCAAAAAAAAGTCGGAAAGTGTTACGTAAACTTTCCTAGAAAATAAATTTGCATGGTATTCAAATGAGCAAAAAGTAGCATCTGCAGTTTTAAAAGTCTATATAACTGTAACAATCTCTAAATCTCTATTTAGTAATACACAAATTCAAATGATTCATATGAGGACAGAAAAACGTGCAATGATGATCATCTCATTGGATTCCCAGGTGTGTACTCAAGAGTTGAGTTGAAACCTCTTGTCATAAGTTGGTGGAAAAGAATACATAATTTATAAAAATGTGGATTGGATCGTAAAACAAGGAATGATAATAAGAAGAAAATAATCATTTATGCAGCTGCATCACCCATGAAGCAGTAAACGTAGTAAAAAAATAAGTTCCATATTATCATCATTGTTTATTACTATTTCAACACACGCCATAATATATATCTATCGCCACATATGTACCAAATAATCTTCCATCAGTCTTAAATATAATCATTTCTGTCTTTGGTTTTCTTGAAAAGCATAAATATGCATGGGTGTGAAGAAACGCGAAATATTAAAACAATTTCTTTAAAGAATATCTGTCGAGGTGTTACACTATTTTCAACTTTTGCATGTGTAAACTCGAAATATAACTTCTCATGTAGTTAAATGAAAAAAATGCTTTGAATTTCTTAGTAAATCCCGCTGTCAAAACGACGCCTTGAGTTTTTGTAAAAATAGCAAGTAAAATATAATGTGCGTTATCCTGTTGCTTTCAAATGAAAAAAAATGCAATCATCCATCTTTTGTGGTTGTACAACACTGCACACCTTATATAAATCTCACACCAAAGACTCACCTCATCATCATGCGATGCATGCATACCTGTACGCTTACGCTTGGATTTGGATTTGAGGATGACAAAGGATGAGTGAAAAAGATTGTCCGAAAACAACTTGTTCAATCCTAAAGTACCTTTTAGTTCAAATCCTTTTTCTTTTGCCATGTTCACAGAAAAGGTAAAACTTTGTTACATGTGCATATGCTGTTAATAATAGATATGCCTGTCTGCTTTCGTTCTAACTATTTCTTCAATTCTACTCATGAGATAAAAAGGCCGATAATGTGCACAAAGAAAAAGAATATCCAGCTCAGCCGAGCTTAACCAAATGGTGGCTTGAAGAGAAAGATTTAGAAGAGTCATTCATGTCGTGTCAGTCGTGTGTGTATATTTTATTTTACAATGGCATATGTATTTCATGATGATGATACCAACAACACTGAACATAATTTGCCAGTTTTTCTACACATCCATCCTACTACCTCTCACATATCAACTTACTTCGTGACTACCTACGCGGATTTGAAATGTATTCAAAAGAAGAGAGGATGTGAAGCAACTCCAAGAGTAATGAAATAAAACATGAGACTTCCTTCCAGCAAGATATATCGTTTGTGAAAATCTTGGTGGAGAAAATAGCACTTTTATTGTTGTTTTCAATACTCCATTGCTATCCTTTAGACACGGGAGTATTGCTCAAGAAAGAAAAAAAGGTTCTGTCTGACTCTGATTGAACTAAGGATTCCCCTTTAAACTGGTTAGTTAAAAAGCTGCAGAGAGTACAAGTGCATCCACAAGTCAGGTGTGTATGAATGAGACGAACGGTGTGAAACGTGGGGATTGTGACGAGCCTCTAAATTCAGCCAATAGAATTCAGTACTTTGTTCTCTCATCTCTCTGAATTTCATGCATGAAACTGATTGTTGCATAGCCAGCATTAGTAACAATCATTCGTCGGCAGTGCTCGCCACTTCAGCACCGACTTGGGGACAATAAATACTGCTATGTAGTATATTATCATTATCATATTGATTGTCTAAAAATATATGAAAACAGTATTTTGATATTATATGCGACCCGAATTTACATGTATTTCAACACAAGTTATCAGATCATCTTTGACGTCATTGTCGTGCATATTTTATTTTTTAAGAAAAACAATACCAAGGAAAGTAAATAAAGTAATTTATTCCTGTCTTGAAGCGACATTAATATTGTCATGAATTTAACTTGAGCTCGCAATCATGTAGGATTACTTACATACAGTGATAATACCTTAGAAATTCAGTTATTGAACTGTGCCATTATAGATTCTACCCTCCTTAAATTGTAAGTTTACCCATCATGATTCATAAAATTGTCCAAACAAGACAGGAAAACTTCCTACGTAGGTGGAAATGTGTAGGTGGTGAGTGGGTAACTTGGAGTAGCTATTATACATACTTTTCACCATCATTTTTATGAAATTAGGAGTCAGCGGTGCTCATGAATCCATCGTGACCGTCGCTACTCCACGCTATTATTCATCAACGCCATATCACCACTCACCACACAACCACCTTTCGTTAACATTTTACATATGAGTTCTTCTAAAATGATATAATGTACTATAAATTCCGGTTCAACGCTAAACTCAATTTCCTCTCCGTCGTCCTCTTGTTGTCCCTACTTTTCCAGCGTGTGAGAATGAGAATACCTCTCTACTCCACACATACTATTTCTACCTATCCAAGCGAATGCTTTCCTGAATCAATGCCAGAGAACGCGCTGTATGATAACCAGGCGAAAATACTCCTGCTGAAGAAAGAAAATATATAAGAAAAACAGAGTTGAAAGGAAATGCAATAAAAGTGAGGCACTATATATGTGTGACGGGGAATTGCTACTTGGTTCTCCTCACAGTTGGTGTCCTACAAACAGTGGCTTATGTATATTTGATTCCCAACTTTTCGCCATATCGTCGCAACGAATACACAACCAAAGAAGCTTCTCTACTTCTCTCCCATCAAACAAACGAAGGAAACAAGAAAGGAAAACCTTCACGGTGATATCTAATCTCTTTTTCTACTCAAATACACTACCTCCTTCCTCTTCTAGAAAACAAACCACTTCCACTCGTATTATTCGTGGTTACGTAGCCAGCCATAAGTATATTATGCATATTATCCCGAGAAACCGAAAAGAAAGGATTCAAGGCTTTGTTTCTCAAAATATATACATATCATCACAGTGATTAGGAATAAAAATATTGCATGATGTAAATCAACATCTCTCCCGTGTGTTTTCCTCATAATTCTCCTTCCACCTTTTTTCACAATTCTCATGATTACCATGTGAGCACTTACCACATCGGAATTGTGCGGTGGTTACTGGTAGCTTTGGCAGTAAAGCAGTCAGTCACAGGATAATAAGACGACGTTTTTTATGACATGAACAGAAAAACATATGCCGCATATGTATGTGTATCATGCATAATGCTCGCTTCGCTTCGTTACTTGTTTGAATGCAAAAATAAACATTACGAGAATATTACCATTCACTTCATAGAAATTTGCCGAATGGAATTAAAAAAAGATGAGAAAAGAGCAGACCCAAAAAAAGAACACAGAAGTGCTTGAGTTGCTACCAAGAGGAGAAAAACGAACAAATAATATTGGGAAACACGATTACATGAACCAAGATGACGACAATCAAGCACATAGTTGAGATAGCGAGGCATGACTGTTCCATGGAAAATATCATGCCTATCATGCACAAAAACCTTTCCACGAGAAGGAATGAATCTCTTTGGTAAACCAGACCATAAAAATACTGCTTGTTTTTCTCTTATACACTCGGTCTTTTTTAGCTGACATCATGGAAATGCATTTAAAGCTCTTCCATACAAGACCATGGGGTAAGGCGAATGCTCCACATTCACTTAATACATTTGAGCGGAGAGTTGCTTTCGTTGTATTCGATTTCAAAGAGAGAGAGAGACAGAGCCAAGGCGACAACCTAACAACTGCGTAGTACTTGCATTGAAGCCAGTTCACAGCAGCGTTATCTCTACCGTGCACTTAACTGTATAGAAATGCCTTCAATTTTTTCCTCATTTTCCCCCTTCTTCTTAAAAAAGCTACGTGTGGTGGTGTGGTGATGCCGATGATGCATACTTGCTAGCAATGTGACTTGTGTGCTATGCTAACTAATAATCGTAATGTAATTGTACAAGAGCCAGTGACTATGTAAAGCTACACACTTTTCCCATTGTATCCATCTCCTACAGAGTTCTCTGTACTACGTTATATGATATGACGATATTGATGATGTGAACTGTGAGCGAAGGTATAAATGAGTGGGTATAAATGGCAGTATAGCAGGGGAACAACGAAGAAATGAGATTCTCAAAATTGTGAAGGTAGCTAAACCTGGCAAAAGAACAGTCGCGCAAGGTGTGCTGTTACCTATTGCTTTTAAGTATATGGAAAAAAATGAGCATAAAGGGTTATTGTAGTACATACTCTTTGCTCATGGTACGCTTCACGTTTTTAAGGGCAACAGCGTATTTTAATATGGGCTACGTGAAAGAAACAAAGTGGATGGAGATAGCGAGCCGGAGCGATTTTTGTTTGTTATGAGTTTGGTACATGTTATGAATATACGTGAAATAAGATGCAAGTACCTCCATCGCTTTTGCCATTTTAAATGCACACGTTAAAAAAAGAGTAGGAGAATGGCCATAATAACATTTATCGTGTGCTGCCATTTCCTACGTCCCCCCGACAGTATTAAATACAATCCTCTATTGCTGCTTAGTGCTTTGGAATTTTATGTTCATGATGAAGCACGAGAGAGAGAGGAGATGATGATGAATCCTTTACTACTGTGCATATGCACATATATCGTGTTAAGTTCAACTACATGATAGCTATTATGTTTCCTTTTTGCTTTGCTCTCTATTATTCTTTTGGTTCAAGTGAAATATGTGTTTAACTCTGATACTCATTTGACTTCACTATCTAACTACAACTCTACAGCTAGCTCCGTTTACGACATCACTTGCTTATTTGGTTTGGCTGGCTCGTGTGAGAGTAAAGTGGCGTATAAGATGTGCTGGTAATAGATATTAAAATGTATGTGCTGTGTGGTCATTCATAATAGATGCATGGTCGATCTGAAGAGGGTATCTATGAAGCATAAATGTATGCGAAGAATATGACGACTAAGGGAAGCGGTGCAAGCATTTGATGAAGTTCAGTTTCCAATATTACAATGTACTTCTCAGCTATTTAATATGCTCTCGTATATCGCATCACCACCACCTCTACTTCTCATGTAGCCTTTTCAAAGCTTTGGCTTGAAGGCAGTCAAAGTAAAGCCAAAGAGAGATTTGCTTGCTCTACTATGGCCGCTTATGGGGGCAGGGAAGTCCAAACGCAGTAACTTAGAAATAGTGCTAGTTGGAGGAAGGTATGAAAACGAAATAACCCCTTCCAGACCCCCCAAGTAAAAAGTTTCCAATTAACACTTTGACCTAGAATGAGCCCCTTGCCTTTTCCCTAAATTTTCCCCCTTCAAAATGCCACTTTAGTCAAATCCCCATGATTTCACAACAAAGGTTTAGCTATGTGTTTGGACAGCCCTGAGCCGTCAGTGCCCGAAAAAAACAGAAGAGATGGCAAGAAAAGGAGGAATAAAATTAGAAATTCACCAGCTGAGGCAGTCATATGTGACCAAGTGCATGCTTCTAGTCATGTCAAGGGTCACATGTCAACAAGTCACTGGGAACTTTGTAATAAAATCTTGCACAGAGTCCTTTTGCACATTTGATGATGTCGTGGCCTACTATGCGTATGCATCCTCCACACTCAGATTTGCACACAGTCAAATTGGAAAAATGTAGTTTGTAAAATGCAGAAAATCTCGGGAATTAAAAGCGGAAATTTGGAAATTTTTTGCAGGGCTTACCTTCAGATGTTGCCAAACGGTCTGAGTGGAAATTCGCCAAGGGTCAGGGCTTGGGTCACTAAAAATCCCGTCTTTAACTGAGCAGTGTGCACAATGCAAAGTGAATGGAGAACTATTGGGCTGTGAGCTAAATGCCTGCTGCTTTATAATACAAGGAGGTAGAAGTAGCAAAGCCTCAAACCAGAGGAATATGCCATGCTATTGCCTTCATCACACACATATGCACCATTCAGTTCAGATAGCCAATGCATATCCAAGCTTGAATATACCATTCGCTTCGCAGACATAAGGAATTGAACATTTGAGCAAGCTTCAACTTAGTCTATCTGTATTCCCATTGCATTTAAGCTTGGCCACCACCACACGTACCGCTTATTCCACTACTACGCTTACTTAGTGTACATACCACCTCAGAGCTCAGCCATTTCTCCCATTTAGTTCACCATTGGCAAATGTTCAGAGCGAGCTTCACAATTGGAAAAAAGAAGACGAGAAGCCCGAGTGCTGATGATGGTGCTGCTGTTTACCAGAGAGATACGCCTTTAGCTTGCATTCCCGTCGTCTCTCATAACAATCCAATGGCCATAAGATTATGCATTGTGCCGTTGCCTATTTTCTCTATCCCAAAGAACGGTGGTGGTGCCATGCATTTCAAACCTAACGTCGGATTCCCCTTTACTCAACTCATTTTCCACCAGAGACCGAGTTTCCCTTTTGATTTTGCTTAGCTTTGTCATACACTAAGTCGACGGTCGCTTTTGCTGCGTATTTCCAACATCGGCACTGCCACTTCTTATGGCAACCTCACACAGAGGCAGCAAATGGCAACGGAGCTCTTCGTCTTTACCTTTCTGTCTGACTAAAGAAAGCAAGTAGACTTATGTGAACTATTTTGCACCACACGAACGAGCAAGCTAGAAAGAACAAACGAGTAGTATCTTCTCTCTTGATCGAAGACTGATGGTGATGATGATGACGGAGATGATCATTACGCCAACAACACTATTTTGCCACAAATTCTCAACTTCTATGGGAAAAATGACAATTTCCATGAAATTTGCATATACAATTTTATCCCTACTTAATAAAAACAAGAAATTTCACTTCCGTTCGTCCTACTAAAAGAATCAATATGGATTGCGTTTTTTTTTAATTTGGCTTTTGAAACGTCATCATCCCTTGTATCTAATTTCCTTTAGAAATTGTAAACCTAGGGAATCAATTATCCCTTGAAATATGATCATAATCAGTTTCATCATTAAACGACAAGTCTTCATTAAAAAAGTCTTCAGGTTGTCTCCAATTTCTAGGCCTAAGGTTTGTTGATTTTTTTCCATTTCCTCCTGTTTGGCCAGAGCATCGCTACAAGCAAAGCATACAACTACTCCGTCTAGCTCCCCAGTTGAAGAACAACGTGAAGCAGTGGCAACAGTAAGAGCGTCAAGTGAGTCTCATGGGCAACACGCGGCTTGCCGATCAACATAGGGGATCAACATTTGCTCATGAATTTCTTGTGTATTGAAACTTTAGCCGGTAACCTTATTCGTCGCACATGATTCCCTCCATTTTTTTCACGAGACCAAGAGCGAATTGGAGCTCGTGAGGTGATCACCACCCACTTGTCAAGAACCAACTGCAGACACTAAGAGATATCAAGCGCGAAGCTGTTTTTCAGTACGGAAATAAGATTCATAAGTTGAGCACCGTGCTTTCAGGTTGAGAAAAGTCGACACATCATCATCAACCCTCCACATACATGAAGGAGAAGAAGTGGAAAAAATCCAAGAGTTTCTACTATGTCAGTTAAGTTTCATATGAAAAGGATATATACCCCACTGACCCCCGTCGTCGTTCCATTGCTGTGTTGTAACAAGTGCTGTATAGTTTCGGTTCCTTTATGACTTTACAGCACACAATATTCCATTGAAACCAAACAAGCAGTTTTTTTGGTGGTGAAGATAGGCAGTTTTAGCAAAGGGATATGAACGTAATTCCATGTTGATAAAGTCACGAGGAAAATAATTAAATTGCTTTTTGACCTTAATGAGATAAGGAGTTGGCTTATTATTGCTATTCTTTATGCAGTCAATTATTGTTGGTTTAAATCGAAATACTGTGTTTATTCATATTCATTATTGTTGGCGACGGCGTGTATTCATTGCATATTCATAATCATATCATGCACTAAGCATTGTTGTACAAAAAAATTAGCAAGCAGACAGGTGTAAAATGCGGTATCCCGTCTACCACACATAGCTAGCATGCCACTTGCATACCCCAGCATGTCATGTAAGACATTGTTGTTTATCGGCGTAAAATTGGAGTTGCAAGGGGTGTCATGGTATTGAGCATTGTGCAGGCAGGGTAATATCTTCACTGGAGACAGACGTAGACTTAACAAGGGCCAGTCCTTCAGTGGATGACTGTGGGTGGATGCATAGCTTAATATGGTCTCTTGCCTACGTAAACAGAAATCTCGTGCCATGCATGTGTGGTGCTAGCAGTGCAGTGCAAGTACCCTCTGTTTGGTGGATCATTTTATGTCTGTTGTTTACCCCTAATACCTTGTTACCATCTTGGATCTCTCAATATTTGGAAACAGATGTGTAACATATGATTCGACATTGGTCGTCTTGACAGGAATTGCTTCCAAAGATAATATGGTATCTCGTTTTGACCCTTTTTAAGAGCGTGGCATGTTCGTGTCATGTGTTCGTATACACACTTGCAGGGGTCTGTAAAAATATCCTTAGTAGCTCTCCGCATGCAAACTGTTATATATAATACACAGATGTGTTTTACATGCAATGTTGGATGTAACGGTTTAGGTTGAAGACATGGTAGAAAATGTAGATATGTTTGAGTCGAGTTAGTTTGATTCTTTTTTCTTTGTCTATGTATGTCTATGTATTCATTATAATTATAAATTAAAGTATTCGTTATAAACTTAAGAAGCTTTTTTGGGGTATTTTTTGTAACTGTGACTTTTTGATAAAATAACGACATGTTAAATTACAAACCACCAATTAAACGCTTAGGTACCATTGTATGTTTTTTGCATGATGATGGAGCAGATGTATGTGACGTGAATATTTATCTGTCGGCACAGGAGCGAGGCAACTCCTGCTTTCTTATAGTAATGCTAATACATTACATATTATAGTAATACATTACACTTTATCTTTGATAGTAATGTGTTCTTCCAGTGTTATTTATTTATTTATGTATTTGTTAACAGACCATTTACGATTACTTCACTATTAAACAAAGATTTGCTCCAGACAATGCTCAGAGGATTAAAATTATAACATAATAATTGTGTGTCATGTAAATCACGCAAAATCTGATTTTTTGACTCCGCTAGCCACGTGAACAAAGAGCGTTATGGCATGGAAAACAATCACTATTGTGTGACTGACGTTAATCAGGTTGTATCCAGTATCCCGATTTTTCCGACTCCGGTAGCCCGACTTTTCCGACCCCAGTAGCCCGACTTTTTTACCCGACTTTGTTATGGCGATTTTTTAAACGTATGTGAATACATTACTTATTAAGGCAGGAGGTTCTTCTCCTGTCTTTTTAATAAGCTGTCAGTGGTTCTCAAAATGCGCTAGAATGATGTATCCTGTATCCTGTGCACAGCATTA
>JAHZNA010003949.1:0-10828 GCA_027743935.1 Sinodicranocentrus sp. ZH6 | reverse complement strand
CCTCTAAAGTTCAAGTGCTTTCTGAAGACAGGTAGTAACAAAATTTTAAAGGTGGGCATTAATTCACAAAAGCTGTTCCTTATTGCTAGGTGTCCTATCCTGTGGAGCATCATCAAGTCCAATATCCTCAAACGCCCACAGCTCAGCAGTACGCTTTTGCTGGGGAACACGTCCATCACCATCCACAACAGCAGCAAATTAATCATCAGTATTACAGCGATCCAGGTGATAACCTGGCTGGTACTAGGATTCCATCTGGATACGCTACACCAGCGACGCCAGCCAGCTATCAGTATCGAATGCAGGGCACAGTGCCGATGAACGAGCTTGACAATTTTAGTACGTTAGGCACGCTCCGCCATCCGTCAGACCCGTTCTATGATCCAAAGCAGATGAAACAAAAGTTGCTGTCTGTAAACGTTCCAGAGAGTTGCGTGTGAGATTTTTCTCCCAGGTTAAATCCCTATGAAAACTTTCCATCAATGCGTTGCTCTCGTGTAAATATGATATTGTCCATGTTTTCTATATGCTATTACCCAGGATAAGATTGTAAATACATATTACGTCAATATATCAGTGTTTATATACATGTTTCTATCTCTAAGATGGATAATAACATATAAGATTTTTTGTGTCAGAAAAATTGAATTGTTTGAGATGCATGTTGTGTGTGAAACAGTATTATTGGATTGGACGATATTGACATTAGGACGGTGTGTGACTGTGTACTATTATTGATAGTGAAAACATCTCAGATTTTAAATACAAGAGATAAGAATTTTGTGTGATAAAAATGAGAGATCATTGAGACATTCCGAGTAGTTCATTTGATGACATTATATCCTGATAAATACAACGAACGCATTGATCCACTTTTTGAAAAATATATATGTAATCTGATAATTCATTCCTCCTTAGTGTCATCTATTAAATAATGCATCAGTCAATCGTGTCGTAAAAAAATGCATGGATGCGTGTAAATATGGTAGTCATATAATTTTGTTATACTGTGTGTAGGTGTTAAGTTTTATTACAGATATGGTTTAAATGTAGAGACTAGTGAAAAAGAAAATCAACAATTAATATGTCTGCATGTCTAAAATGTGTGTACCTTCGAAATGTTTGTATATGAAATAAAGTTTGAGTGTTTGGAAATGAATTTCAATTAGGTATCATTGCAGCGTAATCATTTAATTCGAATGTATTGTCACCTTTGTTTCACAAGAAAAGCATATTTTTCTCCGTTCTGTAACCTCTCTCCTATGGCAAATTTTCCCCGATATTGACGAACTAAAGACCAATTACCTGAACAAAGTTTTATACATCCAGCACACCTTTTATAGGAGCTAAGAGGAAACCAGGAAACTAACTATGATGACATTGATGACCAAACTCAAATAAATATACAGTACAAAGTCTGCGAGGACAATGGAGAAAGTTGAAAAGGTAGATTTGGGATACACATACGACAATGATGCTATTTGCTATAAAACAAATACTTTTTGCATTTATTAAACGATTCTTACGGTAAACCGCGAGGGAAAATTATCAGGAAAAAATGGTTTTTTGATTGCATAATATGAATAAGCAAAATCAAAAGTCAGCTCAAACGACTGCAGCAGTTCAATCCTGGATGGCGGTTAGATTATTATTAGCCTGCAATAAAATAACAAAATGATAAAATTGTAAGTCTATTGGAATTTAACAGGATTATCGGATGTTATTAAATTTGGATTCTCGGATATCTGCATATTTCTAATTAACTTTACCGCTTGGAAAGTTGGTTCCCGTCCCGCACCTCGAACACCGGCATATGTTGTCACTACCACAGTACCCTGTAGGACAATTTTGCAATTGGCATGATGCCACACAAGCAAATCTTCCACCCCATCTGCAACTACCCATTTGGGCATTAGCAGTGGATGCAATAAGAATTAGAAGTGCAAAGTAAATTATAACTCTCATTTTAACGAAAAATGTGAATGGGAAAAACTGAATTGAATATGTGACAATAGTTATCCACGGGCGTATCAAATTCCTTTGATGAAGGGACACAAGAAGGCTTTGATTTTATACGAACATCAATTCAACGACGATAATACAAGCCGAAGCAATATACGGTTAAGAAGCAAAGCAAAGAAGCAAAGCAAAAATAAATAAAGACTTACCCATAAATATCCATACAAACAGTCTAATTGGTTTAGAACCCCTTTTGGAGTGTATAAATGTGTCAGCGCATAGCTTGATAACCTCTTGTAAGCAAAACGCTACTCAAAGATTCAATGGGGTCAGATTAAATAAGTTGAAGTTAAATCGATTAAAGTGAATTTGATCGGAAATTATTTTTTACTTTTAGTATCTTCTGCAAAGGTCAGTTTTGCAATCGAAAACAAAACATTACCAAAAGATTTCCATGTATCTAGTAAATATTTCATCGAAAATATATGTTAGTCCACATGCTGGTTTTTTTCTCCTTATCAATAATCTAAGTTGTTTTGCAACGATTCTGACTCCTCGTATATAGTTTCATACCTAATGAATTTTCCATTGTCTACTGTTGTAGACACAGTCATTACAGTGAAAAAGCGACTGGATTCAGCTTGAAGCTGTTGCGTGGAAGCTTACTCGAGACATGGCTACAAAATACAACTTTGTACCATGTCTCATGATAATTTCATGACACAATTTGACCTAACGTTCTACGAATGCTACATGCTACTTACACATATCGCATTCACACAAACTCCAGGAAATGTTGAACTAGTTTACTTACATCAACAACAAAATCTATATCTTGTAAAACACAATCTTCCTGCGCATACCCACACAACCATCCAGCTTGTGCAATTGTCTCCTTTAAGATTCTAATCGAAAGGTCATGAATCAACGTAAATGCAAAGTTGCTGTGTCAGTCGTGTGTGTTAGGGAAAAACTACTTATCTCAAATGTCCTTTCATCCTCAAGCATCGAATCCCTACCACTACTCACACCACATGACGTCCAGTGCGACGTTAAAGTTGAAATGTAAGAGGTGGTGAGGCGTAAGTGAAGACACATGGCCATACATAAAAAGATAAGAAAGTCATGAGCGTTAAAAGCGGATTCAAAAGTTTTAACGTCTATTTCATATACATACATTTTATATAGCTTAGGGTTCATCAAAAAATCTACCCTGCGGATGAGTGGACATACGTCGCACTCATGAATCCATAATGTTGGCCTTACTGGTCTACACTGTGTCAAGAGGCGACCAAAGGAATAAATCTGCAAGACTGATTGTCAAGAAGAAGTAGACATGCTAGCTGACAACATACAGATGGACGATAGTCTTCTCCACTTGTTTCATTACTCACTTCAAGATAATGCACTTTTCCGTGGGTGCTTTGCAAATTTCACATGCCATGACATAGACTGAATACATTTTACTTTCACTGTGTGACTCCATACACGTATTTTTATCGCCTTGATTGTTATCCGTGTGAACTTGCCAAACATAAATGTACTTTCGCTGTTAAAAGTTTAAGCGGGAAACCCATGTTTTTTCTTGGAAGATAAAAAAATCCAGCCAATTTTTTAACAAGATTTTCTGAGAATCGACTATAACCGTTATTAATTTAATTGGCAAGTTTGGACGAAAACAATCCGCTAAAACGACTCCCAACCTTAAATAACTTGGTATTTTTCTCACAAGTTTTTTTTCATACCGGGTATCCTGTAAAAGAGTAAAGGGGAAAACCGGAAATAACAAAAGAGTCACGGTGCTGAATTCCCAACATGCTATGAGCCCTAGTGTACTGATTCAACCTACTTTATGTGATAGTTTTTTTTACAAAACTTTTTTATTTTTCCTTCCAACTACTCTCATGATCATCATTGTCATCTTATGAGCAAAGTATTTACTTATGTACCTCAAGACAAGAAACAAGATTGTAATGCAAGCGGCATGACAAACTGAGTACTGAAGGGAAGTTCACTTCCGTAAATGACTTTTTTTCTTCTTGTTTTTGTCATTTGAAAATCCTACTGCTACTATCATCTTGGAGGCGGTTGACTTCCTTCATGTATAAAAAAGCAATATAAACCTGTACATGTACTACCGTTAGTAACGTTTCTTGGCTGGCATTCAGCTTTCTTGAAAATTATACGAGCGGCTGTCCATTGATGCCCACGTATCTCTACCCTCCTTCCTGAATCCAGCTACTTAGCCAAGCATTAAGAAAGCAATCGAATAGATCCATTTCTATTTGAAAGTAGTTGTCGATTTAATGAGTCCAGACACAAAGTTTAGAGGTCCCTTGGATATTTTTCACGATTGGAAGCAACGATGAAAATTCTGTTCGCTTAGCAATTCAATGGACTGCGCCCCTGGGGCCGATTCCGTGGCCGATTCTTCCTTTACTTTTCTTATACACTCATCGAATAACTCACAAGACAAGGAGTACACATGGCTGTAAAGTCATTCAAGTGTTTGTAGCCGACTACTAAAGGAGGAAGAGGAAAAAGAAGAGCAATGACTTGTATTATGAAGTGAAAGGAAAAAAGGCAACCTTACTATTCTTCGACAGGAGAACAAACGGAGGAAAAGTTTTTAGTGACTTTTCTTATGCAACTTGTTCCTTTCAGACCCATCAAAACTCTTTCCTCAGAGGACTTTTTTTCCTTTCTTACTTTTTCTCGCTGTCCCTTGACTTTAAACCTCTATTGAATTTCTACGAGATTCTGAAAAGGAGGGAAAATGTATGGAACTTGCTTTCGCATTTTTTACCATTTATTTTCTGGAGCGCTCATTGTGCGAGAGTGTGTTTGAAAAAATAATGTAATAATGTAATGCTTCATCTCAGATTCAGCTGACATTCTGGATGAACTACCACCTCCAATACTATACTATTCAAACTCCCTGGGTAGTAGGTACTAGGTATACGTATGTTTTCCCCAGTATTACAAAGCCCTAGAGCGTGGCTTATAATTTTCAAAATGTTTTTGCGTAGTATAAAATTTATAATTTCTTTTTCAAATGCCTTTCTAAAGATGAGTAACTAGTGAACGTTGAAAGAATGCGGTCAAACTCACAATCATAAAGAAAGCTGACGGAGGAAGTTGATTTAAAACAAAACTTGTTTGCCCTTGTTGACCTTTTCCACTTTGAGTTTTTCCAAAGTAAAACAAATTTTGCGAGGTTAATGAAAACCTATAGGAGGTGTAAACATTTTCTCTTGAAGTTATGCTCCACACGCACTTGTAATTGTAAAGATCAGTAGAGGTTATTTGGTAAAAAGGAAGTCAAGAACATTACCAAAACGAGAACAACTTTTGGCTTGGCAAAGATGCAAAGAGAAGCAGAAACCACAGAGCTTAGTGGCACTTATTAGAATTTATGTGAAAACACTTAACAAAGGGAAAACGACTATTATTATTGCAATCAGTGTATTATATTATGTGTGTGTGTGTTTGCTTTTCCACTCCACTTGTGTGAAGATCTAAGACACACGTGGCAAAGACAACTGTAGCCGCCTAGATTTATAAATTTCATCTTGTATTAGTTTATTTGCTAACTTTTCCCTTCAACTTGGTCATGCTGGCCGAGAGAAAGATGGTGGTGGTGGGCTCAAGTGGGAAAAGGATTGGGGATGGGAGGCAAGCTAGCAATATTTCGAAACGCGTATAACAAAATCTAAAATCACACTCAAAGAGAGAGGGATAGGAAGATGATGAAAAAGTGAGAAAAAGGAGGATGTATATCTTGTAGCAGAAATAGAACATGATCAAACTCTTGAGTATATTGTGAGCATCTTATAACGACACGTTATCTTTTTGCGGGTTTGTAGTCCCCGTGTAAACTTTATCCTTATTTACACTTTTCCACAGGAGGGAATCCCACTATAAAAGTGGGATGCACTCTGAAAAGTAATACATATACTTTGAGAGTTGTTCTCACACCTAATTAGTGTCATGAACTAAGAGAAAGATGGTTTCCGCCTCCTTTCTGATAGAGCTCTTGTGGATGTTATGAAACAGCAATAAGGCTTGTATGACAGCTTTTTAACCTCTTAAATCATTGCCAGAACGTATTTTACTTTAATTACACACTTTTCCCCAGTTAAAAAGGAAGCTGAGCTAACGAAGCACTCCTGCGGCTATGATATATAGCTTATTGTCTTACTGCCCACTGCACGTGGTTCGCACTATTATCAACATTTTCATCCTGCAAAATTTCACTGTCGAGAGAGGATTCTTCATAACGAAGAGAAAATATTTAGGAAAGAAGAGGCTTTTCTATTTTGTGTTTGAATATTCTGAAAATTCTCACAAAATCTCGAAGCATACTTGAACCAATTTTTCAATGTACTCACGTAACAAAATGCGATTGTGGGGTGACGTCTTCGAAAAGTATACTATTTTTCTTCTTCAATTTGCAAGGCTTTTAGGGAAATTGCATTTATACCAAACTGTAAGTTAAAATGACTCATGGGTTATTTGAGTTCGTGGCAGAGCGTCTCAGAGGTCAAAGCAAAAAACTTTTCTAAGAATCTATATCAATCTGTGAATTGAATCAGGCACATTCTACTCTTAGTGTTATCAAATAAAAAAAAGTTGATAACATTTCAAATTCTAAGGATTCTTTAATACTTGCTAGCATATCACTATTGAATTTGACCACAAAAGAGAAGAAATTCCATTTCTCTCCCTTCTCTTGCGGTCGAATGTACCCACATAGAAAGGAGATTTGATTAGCTCCCATTGAATAGCATCCATCCATGAAAGTAAAACTTAAACTTTTCCAGAATACCGTAAAAGCTGTAGTGTGTGGCTCACTCCAAGTATGAAAGTTGAACTTGTAAAAAAATCTTTCTTTTTTGCATTCCACACGCCCAAATGAGAACGGCCGACTATCCTCCCATTCCGCTCAGCGTGTAACCACCCTAAACAAAAGTGAAGTTGACACTTGGGGGAAATTAATGACAGTGGTCTAACCTCCATAATATTTTTCTGGCTATTTAATTACAACCCGCTATTTTCTCCCCTATTTAAAGGGAAAAAAGGAAGAAGGAAGAAGGAAGCCACAGGCACGTCCTGTCATAAGTTACGGTGAAAGGCAAGAGAGAGAAAAAGAGAATGGTTTCCAACACTGCACCGTTATTCACGAACCTCATAGTTTCATTATCATACAAAAAGGAAAAAAAAATCCTCTTCCTTCATCCTTTGCTCATATCCTACACAACATTCTATGACATTACACTCAATGCCTTGAAAAGAATTACATTATCAGGTTCTTTCGGTTGCATTAATGATCTCACACAGGATCATGTCTTTCTGTAAAAAAAGCCATTATAGTAAGAAGCCCCAGTCTAGAGAACTTTTTTTCCTAGGAAATGTGTGTATGTACTTATGATACACACGTGCGTTCTCTCTGGTGCACCCAGCAGGTATGCATATTCAGGAGAAGGCGCACGAGGCTGCATATTTTAATAATGAGTAGTGCTACATCACCACAAAGTCTCGTGATATTTACACATTCATATCCCAATCCCAATTTGAATCTGAAACCGTAATTCATGCACGTTGTAAAAATGTGAAACTGAAGAAGAAAAAAACTTTTATACCAGAGGAAACGTAGAACTATATTTTCTAATGGCAAAATGCATGCATGCATTAGAACTAACAAGTCAGCAAATCATATTATCATTTATAACATAAGGCTCCTTTATAAGTTTGCATCTTTTGTGCTCAATTTTTCAACATGGATTATTAGATCGAGGTAAAGGATTCTACATCACATTTGAAAAGGCATATTGTCTCCTTCACTTCCACACAGCAGTTATAATGATAGCAAAATGAAAGAGAAGGAAGCCTTATCTCAAGAAGCTTAAATGAATTCAAAAAGACATGTGTACAATCCTGGCCACCATGCTCAGTAGGAAATACGCTGTGGAAAAGCATTGAGGTAAAATAAGACACATGCAAAAATGCATGCAAGTACGAAGTCCTTTATTCAAATCGAGAAGGAGGGTATCACTCTGTGAAACTTAGACAAGTGGTCTAAAATGAAAAGCATGAATAGACTTTTCCCTCCAATCTTGGCAGTATACCTCAGCAGGAAATTTTTTCATGGTCGTGGAAAGAATCAGGATAGAAGAGAAGATCCGTCTTTTTATTCCAGACTTGAATACATACTTATATAATCTTTTATATATATCCCACAAGTTACTAGACTGTTTTGAGTCCCTTTCTTGTAAACCAAGAAGCACTCTATAAACTTAGCGTTATGTGCAATGAATACATTTTACCAGTGATAACTTGCAAATTCACGGTATATAAAAGTTTAAAAGAAAGTGGAAATATAATCTGGACATTTTTCTCCCTCAACGTTCCCAAAGACTGTGTGCCTAGTGCCTATTTACGCAAACGGCTTTATAAGCCATCTCTGTCATTTCATCATTTTTTTTCTTTCAGAGAAGCTTTACGATGCATCTGATGAAAATGAAAAGGAGACCCTTTTAAAATGTCATTTATACCAGGGGAAAACGAGTATAATGCCCTTGTCGAAGGGAAAAGAAGAAGGGTAGTACACTTGGCCAATTTTCCTCTTATGTAAAGCTGCCCCTCTTTTAGCATTGTCACTAGGTCCTTTTCATTCCATGCAATGACCCTTCTTTAGCCGGCTTCAAGGAGTGGATTTCTTTTTTCCTTTCTTAGGGACTTTCTTTTTTCTACATTTCAGCTAACTCCTTTTTCAAGTGTTTCTGAGATAACTTTTTTCCCTTTTCAACTGCTACTCTCTGTAAAAATGGAGCTCTCGCACTATATGCATATGTCTGAGGAGGGGATGTGTAACTTGTGTGTGAATTTTAGTATAGCAATCCATGCGAAGAAGGTACTCACATTGACATAACTTTGTAGTTACGAGCCCATTAAGAAGAGTGCGTGAATTGATGTCGTTCGCTTGATAAAAAAAGGGGAAGTGGACCTGGTGGAGAATGCTAAGTTGGCCTGGAGAAAACTAGTTTAGGGAGGAGGAAAGTCCCAGCAAAGAAAATAGAATTCTCAAAACGGTAAGCAAGTTTTAGCCACTATTATTTTAGCCAAGCTGGAAAGCCACTTTCTCCAAGATACCGTATACCATACTTCCTCCCTCCTGCTGGGAGCTGTATCATACAGAATATGTATTTTTCCGTAAAGTAAATAATTTGATCTATTTTTATATCTGTGATGTTGATGACGTACGAGGGATATATTAGGCATGTATATGTTCTTGTTTTTCGCTTACCAAGGAACCAAGATGGATCGTATGTAGTCAGATTCGTTGGACCTATCCGGTCAAAGGGGGGCTTGAAAGATATTTGGTTAAAAATTTGTACTCACATTTGGTGTACTTTAATATGAGGAAAAAGAATCCGATGGAAAATTTTCCACTTTCCACCCTCATAGCCCGGAAATCGCCCTCGCGGGAATTTGTTTTCGAATTTCAAAGTGATTGGAATTTAATGAAATTTTGTATTTATGCTCATTTTAGCATGAAAAAGACGAATCCGAAACAAAATGTCGATTTTCCATGCCTAAATGCCCGAAAATAGCACAAAACGGCAAGAATACAAGCATGTCATACGTAAATTCCTTATTTTTTTCAAATGAGTAAAAATTTTACAATATTTATTCCAAATATGGCAAATATGCACTGCTGTAAATTTACACTATTGTTTAAATATTTCATATTTGTGTTTTGGTACAATGAACCTACCCATACGCTCAGAACCAGTTTCAAAAAAACCATGATAAAGATCCGACTTACTTTTTTGAAACATGAATTTTAGGTAAGAAAGTGTTAATCTTTCTACGACTGTTAGCAGATCTATTTCTTGAAGTAAGGAATTGATATCAAATTTCAAAAAGTTTACAGATCGCTTCTGACGAACTAGAGTGGGATAAAAAAAGCTAATATAAATCTATTTATTTTACGTTGAATATTCGTTGATTTTGTCAGGCTAAAACCCCATATTATTAGCACGTAGTCAGTTATACTTATTTATTACATATGCGGGGAGGAATATCTTCATTACCTTTTTTAAGAATCGCCTGATTGAGTAGAGCTTGCATAATGAAATATTATTCAGTATATGTTTGCAATACATTTATTTATTTATTTTAAAGGATGTTAACCGGGTGGTTAACAGTGGTTAAATATTTTTTATTCAGCCAAACTTTCAGAAGTTAGCTACTTCCTTCATCTGGGCAATCAATAGCATACTTTATGCAGATGATTTAGCTTTTTATGTGAATTGCACAGATTTAAATGAAGGTCTTAGACAGATTGAATTGAGTTACAAATCCTTAAAGGAATGGTGCATGGAAAATAGTATTGTTATGAATGACTCCAAAACAAAAATTATGTTTTTTCATAAATCACATTTGTCTAAAAAAGACACTATCCCAACGGGTTATCTAAAGCTTGATGGTGATAATATTACTTAGTTAACAATCGTCTTGGTGCAGCTTTGGGTAAATTGTACTGTTGGAAAAGGTTTTTTACTGTTAAAAATATAAAGACATTTTTATCATGCTATGCTTTATCAGTTATTGACCACTGTTTCATTATTTGGTCAGTGCAAACACCCACTCAACTTGACATTCTGCAAGGGAAAATTAACAGATTTTTATTTTCATTTTTCTATCCCTCACTACACAGGAAAAGTGGAAGGATCCGAGGTAAATGTAAAGCTGGAAAAATTATTAAGGTCAATACTAATATTTATGATTTACTTGACTCTGTTAACTTACTAACTATCCTTGAAAGAAGGACATTTATGTTATTAAAATTTGTGGTTAAGATGTG